>CACRXK020009233.1:0-19468 GCA_902702795.2 Paramuricea clavata
TTACTGTCCCCGGTCTCCAGCGGTTCTTCAAGTAAAACAGGTGGTCAAGCTTGAGGATCCGTCTGGCGCTATCGTTGGCCTTAAGATTAAATTCGTTGATTTTAAGCATTCCTATAACCATCCGAGTATGGGGCGTTGGGAATCTGACGCATTCCGAAAGTACATTCGCATGTCAAACATAACTACGAGTAGTTTGAGAAGTTAATAATCTTATGCGAATAGGGATCGATATGGCTGCATAATTTGACCATGTAGCTGACGTATTATTTACCAGTGTTTTAAGTCGCACATTTCTATTTGATACGCGGTACTGGTATGGTTCTGTTTCCATGCCGTTTCGCTGACGCAGGGGCAAGGCGTATACGGTCGGTTCAGGTCCTTACTTTTACTAAATTGGCATTGCAAATAAAAACAATTTATTAAAATGTGCATTTCGATAGCGTTATCAGTTGATTTACCACCTACTTTGTTAGGTTTAGTTTGGCTCTTTGCAGTTCTGCTCGGGTGGGGGTGCCTCCTACCCAAGGAGGCTTGTGGCGGGAGAATGCCCCCACCTTTTCTGTGAGAACTGTTATTGTCATTTATGGAAATTAATATTCATTTTGGATTAATTAATAAATCGGCGTGTGCTCACGCACATAGCCATTATTTTCCCAAATGGGTGTAATTGTTTTATTGTTTTGTATCCACAGAAAACGGAGCTCGTCAGTAATGCAAAATTGCCGCTAAGGGGACTGCATGGGTAGTATTGTCCATTTAAGGGAAAGCGATAAAGGAACTATTTGTTCACCGAATAGTAATTTTATTGCTTTCCCTATTATATACATATATAGTTAGATTTACTATAGCTAATGAAATGATGACGTAACGCATGCAGCGAAATATTACGGGGAGAAGTTGCTACATTTGGGAATTTTACTCTGATGCTGCGTATAAAAGGCGCGAGTGTCAAGGTAAGGTTATTCTACCGAAGTCAGTCAGGATCAACACTTGTATACTTTCTTCCAAAGTCCCACCCTTCCCTCCCCTATTTTCTTTCGTTGCGTGTTGTTACCGATCACTTAATAGATTAGTTTTGTTCAAGGTGGCGGGAGAATGCCCCCACCTTTTCTGTGAGAACTGTTATTGTCATTTATGGAAATTAATATTCATTTTGGATTAATTAATAAATCGGCGTGTGCTCACGCACATAGCCATTATTTTCCCAAATGGGTGTAATTGTTTTATTGTTTTGTATCCACAGAAAACGGAGCTCGTCAGTACTGCAAAATTGCCGCTAAGGGGACTGCATGGGTAGTATTGTCCATTCAAGGGAAAGCGATAAAAACATATAAATTATTAATTAAAACAAACAACTGTGTTACTGCAACAACGGGATGAACTTATTGTATAGAAAAGGAGAGTCATACATGCAGAAAGCTTTTATTTGACGCCACTGTTGAATTCATCATTGAAGGAAAGAATTAGATAATATTATGAAGTGTTCAAAATGCCAATTTCACAATGGGAAGGAGAGTTCAAAATAGGGGGAAAAGAAATTTTGAATTTTTTTAAATTTCGGACATCCGAATTGCTAAAAAAACCCCTCCCCCCTACGTCCGAGTTTGTCCTGATTTTCCAAATCCCCCTCCCCCCTCGGCTCGGACATCCTTTGTGAATGGCCCCTAAAATGAAGAGATTTTAGATGGTACGCCAAAGGGAAAATGATGTTTGAAGCTCAGTAAGTCTGTCTTATATTGCTGTATAAATACGGCGTCAATGTTACCAGTACCATTGATAATTGTATTTAAATTGACAATATTTAACTATTATTTTGTGTTTCTCAACCGCTAGATGCATTTAAAAAGGTTGCTAACTGTGTAAACTACAAAATAAATCTAAAACAAATTAATTTTGGGAGGAACGCCAAAAAGCAAAAAGGTTTTAGGCAGGGAAGCCGGAACGATGTGAAGGCAAGGGGGGCAGATTTTCGTGAAAGGGCACTTTTGAATTGATATATACTAAGAGATGTTTGCAAAACATCAGGAGTTGAACTTCGCCTAATCATGTTTTCTATTTATTGGATGATAGGGGTGTGAGGGGGTTCTCCGCCAGGCGATTGTGCTATTCTTGAAGCTCGATGACTGCATTTCTTGCGTTTTCCGAAGCAATTCGTAAAAGAATTGCACTAACATTTCTGACAATTCGCTATTTCGCCAAGGCAATCCTTTAAATTGAAAGAGCACCTTTGCCCCCCTTGCCCCTCCTGGTAAAGGGCAACGGGGGCGGCTGCCCCTCCGGCGTCCCTGGTTTTAGGTTTTGAACATTTTTCATCGCAAATACGCGACATAGGAAAAGATTGCCTCTTAATATATCTATAAGAAATCCAAAGACAACTCTAATCCATTTATCTGGCAATGACATTTTGTGGAACATTTACTACATTTACATAATAAGATCAAGATATTCAGAGACTTACCCTACATGTCCAACACTTCTCAAATTCTTCAAGACACAAGGCAAGATAGGTATCAGTTCTCTATGACGTTGCTGCGCCACTAGATGTGTGGTATAGTTCAACAGATATACAGCTGAATTACATACTAACCACATCTCTTGCAGCTCACTGCCCAACTCTGATGCACGTTGGAATTCTGAGATTGCAGTTTGAGAGAGTGAACCTAGCCAGTCACTAGAGAATGAAGTACAGTGAACTTTATGATCATTCTCAAAGACGCAGTATACACTTTCAACTGCACTCGAACCTTTCCTTACTGACACCTCGCTTCTACAGACGTCTCTCTAATACTGCACTTCTCTAATACAGACTTTCTCTTATACAGACACTTTTTTAATACGGACTCCTCTCTCTAATACAGATACCTCTCTCTAATACAGACACTTCTCTAATACAGACACTTCTCTAATACAGACACTTCTCTAATACAGACATCTCTCTCTAATACAGACTCCTCTCTCCAATACAGACACTTCTCTAATACAGACTCCTCTCTCTAATGCAGACACCTCTCTCTAAAACAGACTCCTCTCTAATACAGACCCCTCTCTCCAATACAGACACTTCTCTAATACAGACTCCTCTCTCTCTCTAATACAGACTCCTATATCAAAGTGTCGAAACAGCGAACGTTTAAATATTCGAACAGGATATACAACCATACGATATATAAATGGGTATACAACCATTCGCTTTCGACTTGTATATCCGATACAACACGGCCGCTCATGTTGTAAATAGTACTTTGAACCTACCAATATATCATCCATTGTGGAGAGTCTTCAGTCGCCCCTGCAGGTTCTTGAGATGAGAGAATTTCAGAGTTTGGAAATGTAGGACTGTCACATAACTCAACACCTTGACACTTGAGATATTGTACAAGAGCCTATAATAATCAAAATAATTAAATTAAGGAGTAAGCTACATGCACTGACCATAGAACTACCAACATCACAGAAACGAAAGGTAGATGCACTAGCCACTGACTACACACGTAAAAACGCACAACTTGTAACAAACCTGCGGCAGACTTGTACCAATTCTGTTTTAACAACTTGTTATCAGGACGTGTTCGCACTGCTTGTTCCCAGCTTGTTGACAACTTGCTACAACGTTGTCGAGCTCAACAGACTTGTTACAAGTTGTTCCAACAATTTGTTATCGTCCTGCAATTCAACAACTTGTCAACAAGTCGTGAGTGAAAACCTTGTAGCAACTTGATAAAATGACATTATAACATTATGACAAGCCTATTGTTCAACACATCTTGTTGACAAGTTGTGAGATTTTTACGTGTGTATTCACCAGCACACATACACACGCAAAACTCTCACATCTTGTAGCAAGTCTGTCAACAAGTTGTCTTCGCACTGCTTGTCCCAAGTTGTCAACAAAGTTTGGAACAAACTGTTAACAACTTGTAACAACCTTGTTGATATTATCAGACTTGTTGTAAGGTTGTTCCAACAAGTCCGATACAGTCATGATATAACAATATTGTTACAACCTTGTGTCATCAACCTTGTAACATTCTTGTAAAATCATGACTGTATCAGACTTGTTAGAACAACTTTGCTACAAGTTGGATAATGCCATCAAGCTTGTTACAAGTTGTTAACAGCTTGTTCCAAACTTGTTACAACAACTGGGAACAAGCAGTGCGAACACAACTTTTGACAGTTTGTGAACAGACTTGTAACAACTTGTTTGCAGACTTGTAACAATTTGGGCGTTTTTACGTGTGTACACACGTAAAAATCTCACAACTTGTCAACAAGATGTGTTCGCAACAGGCTTGTAGCAAGCATGTCAACAAGTTGTAACAATGCTGTTATTTTATCAAGTTGCTACAAGGCTGTCACTCACAACTTGTTGACAAATTGTTGAACTGCAGGACGATAACAAGTTGTTGGAACAACTTGTGACAAATCTGTTGAGCTCAACAACCTTATAAGCAAGTTGTCAACAAGGCGTTGACAACTTGCCAACAAGATGGGAACAACCAGTGCGAACATATCCTGTTGACAAGTTGTTGGAACAGCATCGCTACACATGTAAAAACGCACAAGTTGTTACATGTCTGCAAACAAGTTGTTACAAATCTGTTCAAAAGCTGTCAACAAGTTGTGTTCGCACTGCTTGTTCCCAGTTGTTGTAACAAGTTTGGAACAAGCTGTTTACAACTTGTAACAAGCTTGATGGCATTATCAGACTTGTAGCAAAGTTGTTCTAACAAGTCTGATACAGTCATGATATAACAAGAATGTTACAAGGTTGATGATACAAGGTTGTAACGATATTATTATATCATGACTGTATCGGACTTGTTAGAACAACCTTGCAACAAGTCTGATAATATCAACAAAGTTGTTACAAGTTATCAACAGCTTGTTCCAAACTTGTTGACAAGTTGGGACAAGCAGTGCGAAGACAACTTGTTGGCAGTGTGTACAAGTCTGCTGCAGGTTTGTTACAACTTGTACTACGAACATCTGCCACGTGAAAGACACATACACTAACCACTGACCACCAACACCACAGTACATCAAACTGCACACATAAACATTTAAACATTTCTAACCTCTGCATTAATAAAATGAACCTCGGCAAGCATTCTCAACAAATCTTTCTCCGTGTTATACTTTGCTTCTTCAGTGACATAAGAAAATCTCTTGGACTGTCCTTCACCTTTCTTTAATGACCCCGCCCCTGACGAAGAACGTCCTTCATTGTTCTTATCTTCCTCTACATATCCACCTTCATCCTCTCCAGTCTGCTTGGTTTCTCGTTTCAAAGACCATCTCTCGTCATCATACAGTAAACAAAACCTGGCAGCAACACGCGCTACGTCCCATATCTGTTGTTTCCGTGCTGTTTTTGTGAGATCCGCCCAGATGCGCACTCTGAAAAATTCAAAGCAAGGTTAAATTCTGACTCACTGTCGCAAGGAAAATGCCGCCAAATATTTCGACGTTTCCGGTAGTCGAGATGCAATATTGGTAATTCTTGTAGATTTTCAAGCTCTTACTTCTTCCTTAATCAGAGCAGAACCTAGTAAACTACTTGAGTTTCTAAGAATAGAGCAAACAGGTAGAGATACATATCATTAACTGGTTTTCGCACAAAACACAAGCTAAGGCGGTCCGTCACGGGTCGAACAGGGATAGACGGGGGGATTACTGGGGGATGCAGCGGGAAGGAGTTTCCTAGCCTTAGCAAAGGAGGTGCCAATGTCCTGATCAAATCCAATTTTTGGATTAAAAATATAAGAGAGACAAAATGAGATAGTAACATGATTGTGAAATTGTCAAGCAAGACTACAGACTAATGCCTTGCTGCTGTAGCTCTCCCTACCGATTACGCACTTGGCCAATGGTCGCACTCTAAACCATGACCAAAGCTCGATGAGGACCCTACCAGATCTGGATGGACTCAAACCTGGGCTCGAAAGCTTTGCCACTCGTGATGTTTTTCACAAATAATAATCAGTCAAGGTAAGGTTGAATGAAGGTAGCATATGATGGGTACGTTTTTTAAACTTGGCCGCTGATTAGGATATCCCAGTCGATATGCATGGGATTCACAGCTTGTCGGGTATTTTTTCAAAGGTGGAAAAATCACTATCAGGTGGATAGCATTCCTGGCTTCAAACAAGCAAAAAAAATATAATACGATCTCTACCTCTCTTGGTCATTGTGTATGCCTAATCTTTTAAGATGTCCAATGGCTTTACCAACAGCTTTCTCAAAATGTTCAGCTTTGGCAGCTAGTTTTGACAGAAGGCTTGGTGGTTGTTTACCATGTGATGATATGTCTTTACTTTCACTTTCTAACACCATAGCAAAGGCGTCTGGTGCAAGTGCATTTCCAGCTTTAACAAGTGACGCACGTTTCATCTTTGATGTACCAGAATCACTACTGCTTCGAGCCTGATGGAAATATTTTGAAGCCGTATTTAAAACTAGTAGTATTCATGGTTTGTAGTTATTACTAGCAACATCATAACGATCATCGTTACCATTATCACCATCATAACCACCATCATCAACAATCACCATCGTCATTACCCATACCATCCTCACCACTGCTATTAAATCACAGTGGAAACGCAACAACCACCACCACCATCATCATAATTACCATTATCACCATCACCACCTCCACCATCATCGTCTTGAACGCCATCAGCATCATCACCATAATTACCTTCATCAGTATCACCAACACCCTCACTACCATCATCACATCAAACAACACTATCAGCAGCAACATCACCATCATCGTCATCATCACCATCACCATCATAGAAAAAACATAAAATGACCTTACCTGCTCAATAATCATGGCTGCAAGATCCTCTGGTCTATCAGGTGTAGTGTACAGGGACGCTCGCAGTTGAAGTCGCGTTAACAATGTTTCTAATCTTTCTGTATAGAGTCCATCATCGTCCAACGACAATGCCTGTTAAAAAACCTATATTTTAACTCCCCTCATAACATTCCAGTTACACCCCCAATATTTCGTGCACAAACATACATTTAGGGTTTTAAAAATGTTACGGTTGGGGTAACGACCAAAGAGAAAAATATTCCTGCGTGAAACCTAAGGATGCAACCAAAATGTCTTCTCAAAATTCTAAAGAATAACCTTTCTAAGATGAATCATTGCTTGTTCGACTTGCTCCTCACTCTCCTCACATTTTGCTAGCTCTGTGTGAATCTGACATCGAAGTAATGAGTTTAGACTAAAACAAAACAAGTAGAGTATATAAATCTAGGCACCTTTGAGCCTTGGTTAGTTGGTTTGTTAAAGAACGGGGGAGGGGTAAATGAAGGAGTGCAGTGAACAAAGGTAAGGCAGGCAAACGAGTTTCTTGGTTGCGGGGGAGAGGCTTCCCCTAAAAAGAGACCAGGGGAAGATATTTGACAGGGGAGGGGGCTTCATAGAGGATTCATCATATACCAACACCAGAATCTAAGCTGGAATGAATAAATCTAAGCTTGGATATTTAACTTCAGTGAAACTTGGATATTTTCTCTTCCTCTCAGAAAGGAAGTCAATTCCGTTTTTTCGTTTTTTGAATAAGGAAATAAGCGACAAATAACGGCTATATTGGCACAGTACCGTTCAATGGTAGTATAACTGTTCTTAATATAGACGTCGCTCACCTATCAACACTTTCCAGTGCATCAGCAAGTATTCTCAGAGGTTTGCGGACATGATGTCGTAGATTAAACTGCAGTAAAGGAAGACAGAGGTTCCACATTGTCGTACACCCAACCTGGAAAAATTTGAAAAGAATTATTTAATACAACTGAACGTTACCCCGAATCAGGTGGGATCCTGTTTAAGTGTAGACTGTAAGCCTGTAGCCTGCACTGTTGAACCTCTATGAAGCAGACACATTTCTGTGACCTCAGTCGTGTCGCCCTAAAGTATGGGTCTTCTTAATGAGGAAGGTATTAAGATTGAGACCAGAGATATACGTTTTTAATAGTAGAGACCTTATAAGATTGACGTTAACGGCAGACCGCCAACCGCAAACTTGAAATCGCATTTGAAGGTATGTTCTACAAGTTTTTGACAGCTACGTAACTAACTCATGCTTCAGCTAACAGTTGACCTCAAAATACGATTTGAAGTTTGCCGTTTGCAGTCTGCCGTAAATGTCAATCTTAAGATTCCCAGTGTTTCTTCCAAGACTCGTTATACCAGGGATGGGTCCAGCAAGATCTGGTAGGCAGGGGTGGATCCAGCAAGGTTTTTCTAGGGGGGTGCTGGATTGGCAGCAGAGTGCTTCTTTATAATTCTTTAGGAGGTGGTTGGAGATCATTCAAATGAATTGGCTTTCTAATGACTTGAGCGCCGAAGGCGCAAGCTCCCAAGGGGGTTCAGGGGTGTGCCCCCCGGAAAATTTTGAACCCTAGAAATGCCATTTCTTGCAATATGGGCATTGAATTATGAGCTTCAGTTTGACTTCAAAAAAGGAAAAACCTTGGAAATTGTGCCATACTTCTGAATTTTGCACCCCTTTTGCATCCATGTTGACAAAGGCCAACAGAGGTGCGCACCCCTGTGCACCCCTCTATAAATCTACCCCTGCTGGTAGGGGGTACTCATTGAGCTTTGGTCATGGTTTGGGGTGTGACCGTTATCAAAGTGCATATAATCAGTAGAGAGAGATATCAACTCAAGAAATGCATAATATAAAGCTTACCTGAATTACATGTGGGTCACCAAACCGTAATGCTGTCATTAAATACTGTTCTAGTTTTTCAATTGCTTCCAGACGTACCTAGAAAACATATTGAAATGAAGATGCACATGCTTACATATTATGTATTGTAAATACAGTTAATAAAATTGTTGTTGCAAAACGGTATATGTACCTGCACAACTGACTGAGAATAATTTTCTTGTTTCTCAGCCAATGACTTAACCATCAACTCGCATCGTAAAAACTCGATAACAAGATTAACTGAAGGCTCCTACGAAGATATTACAAATTAGTCGGTCTGTTTGCAACGGAACACAGGGTTCCGGATTTCTCGAAATCGGAAGACTCGGATGCTACATTTTGTACGTTAGTCTTCTCTTATGCTCATATGAAAGCGTTTAAACATTCAATGGTATAGTATTATTTCTTTCCTTCATCGATAGAAAAACATGACACATTTAACGTTAGAATACCTTCGAGTTTCTTTCAATATAGTCCAAGCAATCAGCCGCCAGGCGACACGCACCATAACACATGCATTGTTTTGCAAGTTCTAGGATCAATGAAAGTCTAGGAAAACAGAAAAAAATATTGAGGAATTAGCCTTTCTCACGGCCGATTTTTCCGGCATTTTGGGGTACCGCCTCTCCCACGTTTGAGAGTCTCCGCACCACGAAATGCAACTTTTTAGTATTGTAATTGTTTGCATAATGGTAGATTTAGGACATCTATCTATACGGACAGTTTCCTACCATCCCACAGTATATCCCGACAAACTTTTCCGAGGGTTAGTAAGTTGGTTATTTTGCGATGCGTGCCTAAGGATTAGTTTTCAGAGAAGAAGGATAACCTCAGTATCCGCGAGCCAGTGAGCCACGGAAGAGATAACTTGCGATCAGGCCTATAAATCGCAGGTTACGGAAGAGACCGACCAAGCTCTCCTTACATTCAAGCATCGGGAATTTAGTCAACCTCAGTAACTCCCCTAAACACAGTCCTTCCCAAAAGTTCGAAGTCGTTTCTTAGTGATCTGAGAACACTCGGCTATAGCGATCCCTTTTAAAACGCTTTTCGTTGTTTCAAACCACTATAACAAACTCTTTCTCGTGTTTGTTGTATGCGAGAAGAAAACGAGTGGGAGGTCTTTCATTTATCTCAAGACCAGAGATTGTTGATACCAGGTCTTAATTGAGTCAAATACCAAAACCTATCCAGAACAATAGAAGATGAGTGTGGTACAGTAGGTTTAAAAATATTGAATAATAAACTCCTACTCATCATGATACCTTACCTATCATTTGTTTCCATGGCAACTGGAGTGGAAGTCCTTGTTACATTTGTGCTAGATTTCTCAGAAAACTCAGTACTGGTTCCAGAAACGTCAGTTTCAAACATGCCTGTCAGTTGTTTATAAAATTTGGCTAAATCAAGCCCAACGTCTGCTTTTTCATCTCCAGCAAGCTGCCTGAAAATGAAGGATATAAAATTGTGCAAACACCATTTCCAACAGACAATTTTAGGAAATATTAGGTTATAGATTCATGTTACGCTGTTTATGTATGCTAGTAACCCTAATCCTTACCCAAAACGTAACAAGGGACGGAGTTGTGCAGACAGCATTTCCAGAATCAACTTATGCACTGTATCGTGTCTTAAATTCTTGTTGATAACTCGAGTCTTTGTTTTATTATGTGCAGAAAGCTTGTTTAACTAAAAACATTTCCATGTTCTGTGGCTGGAAAAGAGGTTGGCCTCTCACTAACTTCAGTTAGAGACATTTGAACAAGCTTGGTGTTCACCAATAAATACAGGTCGTGTGGCTATTGATCGTAGAGACGATTTTATTCTGCTTCACAAATGGCACCCCCGACGGGATTCGATTCCATTTCGTATGCTCGGAATGGAATTATCCCCCGAAGAGAAGATTGAGAAAGAACACATTAGAGTTAAGGTAGAGAAGTTTAAACGTGAGTGCAACGACCAGTGCAAATCTTTCATGTTTTTTACAGTAAGATGATTTGTAATTAATGTTATTTCACAAAATTTAATTAGTTTGGCGACGCGCTGCATTTAATACGAATTGTCTTTGAAAATTGTCTGGAGTGACATCACCTCTAATTGTACAGTTATTTTTGTTACTTTAATTGTACGTCTTCTTTCTACTTACACTTTCAAACGATGAATTTTAAAAAACAAATGTAAATCTGGTGAACTTTTTGTTTCTTTTGATAATCTTCCATATTCTGTAAGTTTGTACTGAATCTACAGAAAATATAAAAACTAAATTATACAATTTGGAACGTTCTCGATAAATAACAATATACATCTGTGTCACTAAGTTAAGCAAAGCACACAATGTACTACTGTATGTGGTATTTCAATTGCGCTTCTCTGCAATTTAAAAAAAAGTGTAAAACCTTTGCCTTGACGCACGGAGGTAAAATGGAATTGTACATTACAGATTAGGTATAACGTATACACTCATACACACAAGCCCACAAATTAGACACGAGGAAAGACTTTCTCAAAGTCCGTTTTCTTTTTAAGGAAAAAGCAAATTAGAGATGTCTCTTGTGGCAAGTCAAGTATGACGGCTTTCATAATGTGATGAGGCGTAAAGAAGAAGACATACTGATATCTAGAGTCTGTGAGGTTTTCGCAATTTGAAATCTAGGTTTTGAGTTTTGATCTTTAAAGAACAACATTATTTGTGTACCACTCACATTAGATCATTAAATACATAGTAGAGATTTGTGTTTACCTGAAGTGCCAGTACATCTTTGTAGAGGTTGGGTACATTAGTTTTTGTAAATTGTGCCGCAGCTCCAGCAACTTGACTTGCATCATCCTTTCGTCCAGCGTCAATATGACATTCAATTAATGCTCTAAAAAAAAGAACATTCAACAGCTAAGACTCCATGTTTGGAGGGGAGGGGGAGGGGAAGGTTGCATATTGGATGGAGATAGGCTGTTGCGGTATATCGATATACCGATAATTATCGTTTTTTTATAAATACCGATATGGCGATATCACGTTTACGTTTGTATATTTAAACGTCATACCAAATTACATACATACATACTTTATTGTGTTCCTCAAAGAGGCTTTTCAACACTAATTTACATGGAATGGTGATTAAAAAACAAGGTTAAGATTACTATCTAAAAATTTACTAGGAAAAATCTTCTATTATTAAAATAGTCCATTACTAAGAATACAGTCTGTCTAACATGTCTTTCTTTAATTTATTCTTGAAACTTCTCAAAGATGGCATTTGTTTCGTGTTATTGTCCAGATCATTCCATAGTTTCGCCCCTCTATGAAATGTTCTCTGGCCAGTGGTGGTATTATAAATCGGTATTTGGAGGAGCTCTCGGTTACGAGTGTTACATTCATGTATATTTGATCGTTTACTAAATTTATTGCACAAGTAAGGTGGGGCTAGATTGTTAATACACTTGCACATCACTAAACTGTATCTCTAAAAAGTAAGTGTTCCTTAACTGGAAGCCATTTCAGTTCTTGCAGTTTTGGTGAGATATGATCGAACTTCTTGCTGTTTGTCACGATCCTGCACGCGAAGTTTTGTACCAGTTGTAGCTTGTTAAAATTATTGGCCGAAGTGTTCGACCAAGCAGAGGAGCAATAAAGAAGTTTATTCATTACCATGCTGATACCAAAACTCAAAAGGGATATAGTTTCTTTATCAAAACATTTGCTTACTCGGTTGATCTGTGACAATTTGGACATGCAAGAGGAGACTAATGCAGTGATATGGGAATCGTACGACCTGTTGGTGTCCCTTATTAATCCTAAATCCTTGGCTGAAGGAACTGGCCTGATAGCGGTTTCACCTAGAAAATTTAGGCACATATCTGTGGGGAGATTTTGTAACTGTTGTCGCGTTCCGATAAGTAAATACTTGGTTTCAGTCTCCGGGTTAATTAATAAGTAGATGAAGTTCAGAGCAGCACTTTGCTACTCGGCCGAGATCTTCCTGAAGGTACTCTTTTGTGTCAGTCGCGTCTTTAACACGAAATGACAAGAACATCTTTGAATCATCAACATATGATTTAAGGGAGCTGTGACGTGGGGCCAGTTACCCGCAAATAATTTTAATTATCTCTAACTATTCCAACATCGTTACTTCGGCTATGCTTCGGCATACGAATAAACGTTTGTTCAAGATGAAAGCGAAAGGAAAGTGGTTAAAATTTGGTTTTAGCAACCTAGTACCCAGGGTCCCCAAGCAGTGTCTGTAGTAGTAATAAAGTGCGACCACGAGTTCAGATGAAGATATTGAATTTAATGTATGAATGGTTAAAGATATCTCGTAGTCACACTATCACTAGATGTGCTGTGTTGAGAACCGACATAGCCTAGGTTTTTTTATGCGAATTCACTTCCGATTAGATTCTGGGAAAACGCTTTATAGTGAACAGTGTCACATGTGAACAAGGCGATTTTGAGAATGAATACAGCTAGTGATTTTGGGTTTTTTCTTATAAATAAAACATTACAATTTGATTTTGCTACTTTTTCGTGTTTGGTCAAGCAATCCCCCAAATGCTGTAATAAAAGACGTCATTTTAGAAATAAATACAGTATTGAACATCTTAGTCCAAACCCACATTTTAACCAGTTACCTTTCACTTTCCATCTTGAACAAACACTTAATCGCTTTCGAAAGAAATCTGTCGGGCAGAACACGAATATACACACACCTCCAATTATCAGTCTAGCTACGGCTCTGTATACAGTATGTCATTTAGTTGCTTGTTTTGTAGTTTGCTAAGTTCAGCGAGTATGTATTGCACAGAATAAAGTTTCTAAGCATGGGTGGTGTGCAATAAGCAATTAGTTACGCCATGTTGGGTGAATTGACAAAGAGTTTTACTTGTTTCCAATGCAAATATCATACAAGGCGAAAATCGCTTTGTCCTTTGAATCCCATGGCCCACGGGAGTGGTTGCACATCACCTGCTTTCCGGAACAAGCCGAAATGAACAAGAGCATTCAACTTACCCCGTTCCATTGTCAATGACACAAGCGGGCAGCCTGCCTTGAATAGACATGTTAGTACACTTGTTTAGGCACAATTCTGTGCTTTGTTACTGTAAAAAAGTAACTTTCCAGGAAGATATCAAGCAACAAATTCGAGCTAGTTACTCCAAGATGCAGCCAGTTTATTTTCAGAACGTGGCAAAGCGCAATATAAAGAACTATAGCGCAGTTGACCTCAGTGCTTTTGTTAGCACGACCCTAAAGCCGGCTTTCCACTAGGCGGAATTTTGCGCGCGGAGCGGATTTTTCTTTGTCTTTTCTAATTAGTTCCACCCGAGAAATCACAAAACAAAGAAAAATTCCGCTCCGCGCGCAAAATCCCGCCTAGTGGAAAACCGGCATTGGATTATTGACGTTACTCATATATATATTCTCATGTCAGAATTATAGTATACGTGGTCCACACTACACGGCCCACCAGCCTCGTCCCCAGGCGCTTTGATTTGTTCTAGAGCCGTCCACTGCTTGTGTCGGAACCCGCGGGTCTGAGTAGGAGCCTGGGTACGAGGCTGACGGCCCACGCAAAGGCCACGCAACCCATAGCGCATGGGTACGAGGCAGACCACTAACAGTACAACTTTACAAGTCGAAGGGCCTTCGCTCGAAACGTCGAAGTTCTCCTTGTATTTTTCAGGTAGTTGTATCTGTGACAATCCAAACCTTTCGTACATATTTTCCCCCCAGAATTTTTAGTTGTTTTCAATTGATTTCAGTGTGAAAAGTATCAAATTTTCGACGAGAAAATCTAAGTACTTTGTTTATATTTTGCAACAATTCCAACAATTGCCTAGCATGCTTACAACCACTGGACCATGGTCATTCCAGTTTTTTCCGCGGACGAAGCGCTGTTCACACGTGAACCGAACGCATAATAAAACGAAACGACTGCTCACGAAACGAACAGATACGAAACGAATATTCCCGAAACCTCTGCACACGAAACGAACTCTTAGCGAATGAAAGTTTACGACACGAACGGTAATGAAACGAACCGTATGTTCACGAATCGAGCGCATACAAAACAAAACGGAAGTTCATAAAACGAAACGGACTCTCAGTCACGAAACGAACGTGTACATAAAGACGGCGCACGAAAATGCACGAAAGGCCTCGGATTCAAAACTGGGTATAGTTCCTGTTCGAACATACAAAGTAAACAAAGTCTTGTCGTTATAAATGGCTTTATTTGTTGAAAAATATTTCCATAACAATTACAAAACATTTTAGATGTGGTACACATAGAAATAATAGATATTATCATTCACGTTATAGTATTCTTAATTTTGATTCGTTAATTTACTTGCAAATAACTGCGTGCAAAAAATGAGCATGCGCATTTGTTAAAAACGTTGCTCAGCTACAAATAATACACTGAGCATGCGCATTGGCTTCAATTTTTGTAAACAATGGCGGCTTGCTTTACCGAACTTTCGGAAGATGAATAAAACGAAGCTTCATAAGAGAATGATAAAACAATTACTGAACTCGGTTCTTCCAAAATATCATGATTTGTCGGTGGCCCATAGATAAAATCATGATATTTTGCTCAACCTCATCCAATAATTGATAATTATTTCTATGAAAATATGTTATTTATTAATAGAAGAATGGCAGTTTTGACAATTATAATAAACTTGGACGAAAATGTTTCTTTTGCTTTTTCATGCTTGAGTAAGCTTTTAAGTTTCGGATAGATCACAGCGCGAGCAAACCTAATTTAACCAACCAGTCATAATAAATCCTGAGTTGTATGCAGTCAAATGTAATCTAATAGAACGCTCAATCAGGAGTCCAATCTCGTCCTCAGGCGATGTCATACCAAAAACCTTTCTCTATATTAGAACTGCCTTTCTTCAAACGATATTCAGTACCGCTCAGAAATAACCTAACAATACCCGAGCTTAATTGAATAATATGCGGTATATCGAACCAAATATCGCTATCTAACCATACCACGAGCGAACGGCAGTGTAAGATTACTTCCGTACGGTACTGTATTTAGCCAGATAGTCCTTAATTACCAAATTTCAATCACAGGGCACGAACAACTATCTAGCATGTATTTCACAGAGATTTTGTCATATAGAAATGTATCTAACTTGAATTATTATTACGTGGAATTTACATCTTGGACTCTCTAACTCATGACACCAAACACGGGATTATGACGGCAAATGCTCGGTCCGATTTCGTCGTATTGCGCCTTCGTGTGACATACAGAGTAAAATTCGGGCTGAAAAGAAAGTTAATTATTGCATGTGTGTCTCACTAAACCCACCAATAAGAAGATAGTGTTTTCTAATACTTACTGTCGAGGCAAGCATACTGCCACCAAACCAGACAGCATAGCGTTGCATATGATGAGTAATAACTTGAACATCCACTGGCTTAGGCTGAAACAAAGTGGTATGAAAAAATTGGCGTATGTTGATTTGGGCAAAGTTCATTTCCTTGCGAGTATATCTTGATGTATATATACGTTACCTTAATACGTCCACCACTTAACTGCTCACTTAACTTGAGACGTGAATCCACTACTCTCTTCACATCACGTCCAAGACGACGTCCAAAATCTCTGAACATTGTAGAACCACCAGATAACACAATATTCTACGTAGAAGATTGAAATACGTAATGGTGCATGTGCTTTCGACTTGTGCACGCGACTGGGACAAGATTTCTGTACTATGTAGTTGCCTGATTATAATTCCACCTCAGTTGCACGTGAGAAGAGTGCTTTCAGTCTGCCTCTAATTAAAACCTTCGTCCACCATAATTACCCGTTTGGGTTGTGAAGTATTGGTCCAGATGACCAAAGGGTGGCCTGGGACGACTACTGTTATTGGACTGTAAACTCGGATCAAGTCCGTCTCTCTAGAGTGTGACAGAGATCGAGCGCACCGCGCGAGGTGCACGAATGCTTGGCGCACGCGATCCCTCGGACTCTAGAAAGACGGACTTGATTCAAGTCTACTTGCACTGATGTTTAGATAAATGCAATTGTTATTTTGAGCTGACTCCCCATTCTAAACGTTTGCTCCACACACGATATAAACTGATGCCAAACGCTCTACCATTCTCCAATTACATACAACCCTCAGCCACGTGGCGTGCGGACGTATTTTAGCATGGCTACCTAGCTGGTTCCTTGTTCATCAAACACCACCGATTTTCTCCGGGTATCGCATCTTCCCTCCGTAGTAACACTCGATTACAGAGAGGTTATGCAATAAATGTTCCAGTTGTGTGTTGTTGGTAATACTGAAATGTGGTATTCCCAACCGTAGGATACAACTGGAAATTGCTTTAGCACAAACTTACGCGAATAATAGGATAGGAAACCATTATTATTCTTCTGCCGTTGTGCACATATATTACATGCAAGATTACTTTATCAAGATTGGTGTTTTACACAAATGTAACGTTAGAACAGTTTAAAACTGACAGATCTATCCAGTATAAATGAATTTGGGAGAATACTAGGAAAGAAGTGCATATTATTCCTCTGCTGTTGTGCGTTGATAGAATAAACCCAGCTGTCTTTTATTGCCAAACCATCCACATACCTTATATAGAGGTCGTCTGACATCAATTGGACAGTTCTGAATAACTGTGTCCACAATTTCTGAGATTGGTGTGGTGAAATCAGGATTTGAAAACTAAATTAAAGTTCAGTATTTATCATTACGTCTACGATTACAGAAAATATTAATTGGATACTATACAAAACTGAGGGCTTCGGTGGCTCGTCAGACCAAGCGCCATTCGTCTCTGAGATCGTGGGTTCGATTCTCGCTGCAGACTCATGACACTTAAGTGAAAAGAGTCCAGTCCGGAATTCGTGATTTGTCTCTGGGTACCCCAGTCTCCTCAACAGGGAATGCTGACAGGGTGGGTTGGTATACCACCCAAACTGACCCTTCCAATATAGCTGTGCTCCGCCATCAGACACCAGTAACAAAGTGGCTGCCAGAGGCATCCTCAGAAAGCCTTCGCCTAGCTCGATCGGGTTGAGCACTTGAGCTTGAGCTGCGTCCTTCATAATTCGGCTTAGCACTCAGCTGTACGTTAGGATGATTAGCCCCCCCCCCCCCCCCCTCAATTCCACACTTACTTACCCCCACTATACATACGGCAAGGCCTATCATTTTTTGCACTATTCAACATGCTATCCTACCTCAGGATGGAAAAAGATCTCCGGTCCTAAAAACCTTTCATAACCAACATCCACTGAAAATTTCTGAAAGAAAAAGAGCAGAGAGTGAAATCTTTGCATTGAAATACGACTTTCAATGAAATCTACACCCGATCCCTGATGAATACACTACTAGGCTGCATGTCAAATCATTTAATATTTAATTGTTAATGTAATTTGTTTACAGATTCCATTAGTTTACCTAAACCACAATAGTGAAACATACAGTATCAGTAAATGTTTACATTGGATAATTTGTATTCTATCCACCTGTTTATTGATAGGGTTCACTCCCTCAAATTTCTTCATCCACTTGTCTGGATCTGCATCGTATTTAGCGAATTCCTTGGCCACATCAGGACAAATGTATCCCCAACGCTCCTGCAAACAAATACAGTAGGTGAAACCTTTTTCAGTGATTATATTTTGAACTTGGTCCAGTGAATGTGCTAGTCTACAATAAGCTGCCATGGTTTGTGTCTGAACTACCTAAAAGGTGTCTCAAACGTGCAAGTCCAGTATAGGTAGTAATATACAATAAGCTGTCTTGATCTTTGTGTGCAGTACCTGAATAATATTAAATGGACAGGGCAATCATGGATGTACCAGTTGTGCGTTGTTGGTAATACTGAAATGTGGTATTCCCAACCGTATAGGATACAACTGGAAATTGCTTTAGCACAAACTTACGCGAATAATAGGATAGGAAACCATTACTATTCTTCTGCCGTTGTGCACATATATTACATGTAAGATTACTTTATCAAGATTGGTGTTTTACACAAATGTAACGTTAGAACAGTTTAAAACTGACAGGTCTGCTCAGTACAAATGAATTTGGTTTAGCTCAGTTTTCATTCTGTAGTAATACCAGATAATAATGCGACGAGTCTGATGACTACTATTGAAACTTTAGGAATAACAGTTATCATGTATAAATTACACAATGGGCTAATATACCTTTCCCCTTATGAGTGAAATTTTGATCTAGATATGCCTGGAAAAAAATTTCATCACAGCTTGAAAGAGCATCACAGAATTAGTAATATTCCAAAGTTTCGTTGCGAAATGTTGTAAAATGCGGATAATATAGCCTTGCAAAGTTTGCCGTTTTTGAGTCATTTTGCATTAAAAATGGGAAATTGATAATCAGAGGATGAAACTGATTATCAATTTCCCGTTTGTAATACAAAATGACTGAAAAACGGCAAACTTCGCAAGGCTATATTATCCGCATTTTACAACATTTCGCAACGAAACTTCGGAATATTACTAATTTTGTGATGCTCTTTCAAGCTGTGATGAAATTTTTGACTTGTCTAGATCAAAATTAAACTCCAAAGGGTAAAGGTCTATTGCACATTCAGTTTACTCTGCCCAACAAAGCAAGACAAACTTTGGCTAATTTCTCTTCCATTTTTCATCCGACTGTTCAATTTTCATCTGAACAACGTGCACACTAGCACTAACTAACTGTGGATCTTTTAAATAAAT
>CACRXK020009234.1:0-19463 GCA_902702795.2 Paramuricea clavata
AAAATCTACTTAAAATATATTACAATAATTTGAAGATGTTGGGCTAGAGACCTACTAGAAATCTTCATAGACTTTTTATTTTAGGTCTCTAGTTACTGTTCGTTTTATCACATAATCGATTATTTACAGTCAATCAATACATAATATTTAAAATCAGAAAGTTTTGAAGTATATACACTATATTTACAAGAGAGAAAAAGAAGTGGGAATGTTCGTATTATATAAATTAATAGTAATGTTGTAGATGCATTTAATTTTACAATGACAATGTTGGGCACAATAGACTAAAGTATATGTCATTATATACATTAGAGAAGTATGTTTTATATATTGGTAATTGTGTATAGCAAAAAATGTTGTTTAATTCTCTTTTTAAAGGTGTTATAGGAGTTTACTTCATTAAGTTTTGTTTCTAACGAATTCCATACATCAACTCCTTTATTTGAGAGAGTGTGTTTTACATAATTTGTTCTTTTATAACATTTGTTGAAAGGTTATACTAAAACTAAAATGCGTCGGTATATAATTGTATAAATGAATATTTAGTTCATGTTTTTCCCTTCATAATTCACCCTTTGCGATGTTAATAGACCAGGAAAGGGGAAACCTGACTCGACTCAGAGTTATAATTAGGGTGAGAGACACGGTAAGTTAATTTTGACGCTGAATTTCAATCAGACATTTCCATTTTTCATTAGTAAATGTAATAAATTAAAATTGATTAATTTAATTAAATGACATTGAAGTTACGACATGCAACTTCATTTATGTTTGTGATTGATGTTCCTGTGACGCAGGCTATAGACTCTCTATCCGCCATGTAAAGTGTAGTGAAATGTATCTCATTGTAATATTAAAAAAAACTAAAGCCTCTGCGGAGGAGAGAGGGCTATAGATGTTCAAGCACTGAGATATTTTTAGTATGCAGCATATATTCGCAATATTGCAGCGTATATAGCACATTCAATGTTGGATTGCATCATACACTACACTACACTCAAATTTAATACTTTAGAGCACAATTGCTGCTGAATTCAGCGCAATTTGCTTTGTGTGCCGTGGTTTCTTTCTTTCTTTGTCTGCTTGCATTTCATAGTCAAGTGCGGCGGCTAAATAAACTAAGTGCGTCACATGCAGTTATATCAAACCAGACAAAAAGAGTCGCCGCGCAATTACGAAACATGTTTTACTTTGTAATATAGTGTTACAACGATGTTCATTCCTTTTGTTTAGAAAATCAAAATGCTTCACTTGTAATATATTGTACTATCTTTGAATTGCGTCCCCCCCCCCCTGTAAATTATTATCATATATATCTGATGTGGTGCAAAATGCTCTAATTTGCATAAATTATGCACGGTTCCAGGTTCCGGTTCCAGGTTCCGGTTCCTGTATCGCTGTATCGTTGTATCGCTGTATCGCTTTTTAGTAGTAGCCATAGCGTGATGTTCTTTCAATCAAGTGGTTTTATCTTGAAAGTTGAAATATAAAAGTAATTTAATCGCTGTTGACGGAAAAGCAAAATATGCATAAAAATACTTGAACAAAAGCTAACTTTACAAATGCATTTTATCCAACAGTTTGAAGTGTAAACTATTGTCAATGATTTTTAATTTACTAAATTTTTAAAAACTTGCTTTATATTTTTGACCTGATTTAAGGTCGCGGTCACACTAGCGCTTGTGCTTGCAGATTAGCAAAGGATTAGCGTGCTTGCTTGTGACGTCATTCAAGCAAGTGCTAGAATGTTAAGCAAGCACGTCGCGGTCACACTGAAAAAGTACTTATGCTTGCTTAAGATTGTAATGACAGATAAAGTGTCTTTGGTTTTTGGTAAATTTACATTACGCAATTCTTCGTTATATAAATATATATAGACTTAAAATGGACAGAGATTCTTTGCTTTTATTTCATTTTATGTATCATTGTATCAACGTTTTCGCGTTTCGATGCTAAAAAACGAAGACCGCTTAATCGCAGAAGGCGATGAATGTACCTTTTGCTTCACCAAATGAAACAAAACATGCGACGCTTGCAGATGCTTCAGACGACAACAACATTGCTTTTTTATCGCGATCGCCAGAGTGGTCAACCCAAGAGTTGATCGTGAGTTTTGGGTTATTCCTAGACCAAGAGTTGGATCGCACTTTCTTTGTTTTGCTTTCGGTTCGGAGTTGAATCCATTCTGATTTTTTAGAATACGGAAAGATAGTGCGACTGCCTGCAATATGTGTGTCTGTGTTTCGAAATTGGTGCGTTAATGCAATTTTTGGTCTTATCGGGATTTCTGATGAATACTTAAACAGGGAGCACTTGTATTGGTCGCGTTCTATAAATCCTCTTGAGATATGCATTCTAGCACAGTTCAGTCACCGTCCCTACCGTGCTTGAATCTTGCTGCGGTACTTTTGTAGTTTCAAGCAAAATGTATCAATTTTCAAGCAAGCACGGATTATGCGTTTTACGCGATCACACTATCAAACGTGCTTGGAGGCTGACCTGTTGACAGATTCAAGTAGATTACGTGACCGCAGCCTAATAGCATTGCGTGCTATCTTGGTATGTGTGTATTGATATGTGTTATTTCACTTGTCTGCGTAAATGCGATTGCGTTTCTTAATTTCCGGCCTAAATGTGGAGCCATAATACAGCCAAAATCAGGCCAGACAAAATTATGGCCTGAAAAATGTATGGCCCAGTACCGGTGAAATTTGGTTGAAAATGTCACGTTTGAGACACGCCGTGTATCGCTGGTGTATCGTCATGCTCATTATCGCTCAAAAATGTCACGTTTGAGACACGCCGTGTATCGCTGGTGTATCGTCACGCTCATGTATCGCCCAATGTCTCGCTCGAAAATGTCACGTTTGAGACACGCCGTGTATCGCTGTGTATCGTCACGCTCATTATCGCTCATATCTCGCTCAATTTTATGGCCCGAATATCGCTCATGTCACGCCATGATTTTCGGTACGGGGGCCCTTAAGGAATTCACAGGGTCCCTTAATGAGGAATGTATGGTTAAAAACAAATACCCTTGTTGTACTTGGATAGATTTAGTGGGATAACAATGCATCATATAGTTATATACTGTTTTGTCGTTCATATTCATTATCTACTTATGGACTGATGCAATCGCAAATTTCATAGTGTGAACTGCACTATTGTATTCCAGTGAACCCTTGTGTGTTACCGGCAACAAAAATTTCTTACGTAACTCAAAAGACAGTGTATCTCTGTATGGTCATATCTAACATTTCAACGTGGGAGTCTATTACACATATAAGTCTATTTACGAGCAAAATCCCTAACGCGTCACTGCACCCCCCGTGCTGGAAATTACATGCATTGATGATTTCTTTCAAGCAACAATTGTGTTGCATTGTGTAATGTTTTGCTTCAAGCAGAGACAAGTCTTTTTATATCATTCAAGTTGTTTTTGGCAATGTTCCCTTTCATGGCTATAAATATAACGGGGCCTAAATTTAGGCAATGTTTGCCAGAGATTGAATTTTCTGGTTCATGAGAAAACCTATATATAAATTTCATGCCAATTGAAGAAGAGAATCTTTCGTATGTTCTATAACACGCTCTCAAAATTAATGAATATACTTTTAACTACTTTCAATGTAGATTAATACAACTTCATTGTCTAAATGTAATCTAGAAACTTTTTAATCCATTAAACATTAATTATTGAACTTGATTGATTTATACTGGATAGCTCTATTAGTTCTAAACTGTTCTTCCTAAAGGTCCGGTAAAGATCATCTGTAATTGATCCAGTGTTACTACAGGAGGAAACTTAAACTAAACTAACTTTATTTATACTGGATAGCTCTATCAGTTCTAAACTGTTCTCCTCCAATAAGAATGATCTCTTATTGATCCAGTGTTACTACAGGAGGAAACCTAAACTAAACTAACTTTATTTATACTGGATAGCTCTATCAGTTCTAAACTGTTCTCCCTATAGAGGTCCAGTGAGGATCATCTGTAATTGATCCAGTGTTACTTCAGAAGGAAATCTAAACTAAACTAACTTTATTTATACTGGACAGCTCTATCAGTTCTAAACTGTTCTCCCTAGAGGTCCAGTAAGGATAATCTCTTATTGATCCAGTGTTACTACAGGAGGAAACCTAAACTAAACTAACTTTATTTATACTGGATAGCTCTATCAGTTCTAAACTGTTCTTCCTAGAGGTCCAGTAATGATCATCTCTTATTGATCCAGTGTTACTACAGGAGGAAACCTAAACTAAACTAACTTTATTTATACTGGATAGCTCTATCAGTTCTAAACTGTTCTTCCTAGAGGTCCAGTAAGGATAATCTCTTATTGATCCAGTGTTACTACAGGAGGAAACCTAAACTAAACAAACTTTATTTTTACTGGATATATCTATCAGTTCTAAACTGTTCTTCCTAGAGGTCCAGTAAGAATCATCTCTTATTGATCCAGTGTTACTACAGGAGGAAACCTAAACTAAACGAACTTTATTTATACTGGATATATCTATCAGTTCTAAACTGTTCTTCCTAGAGGTCCAGTAAGGATCATCTCTTATTGATCCAGTGTTACTGCAGGAGGAAACCTAAACTAAATTAACTTTATTTATACTGGATAGCTCTATCAGTTCTAAACTGTTTTCCCTGATATATTGTTCTCTTTATTGATCCAGTAGTAACAGAAGGAAACCTAAGTTAAACTGTTCCCCTAGAGTCCAGTATTGAAATTATATAATCTACAGACAACAACATAACCCCAGGAATCGACGGTTGAGGGGACTAGCTACAGGCTATATACTGTGACATCACCTTGGCCTTGCTATACCTATAAATTTCTAAAGAATGACAGTTTTTGTCTGCGGTTACAACACAATTCCTTATATGTTGAAAGAATTTCGATTTGGATTGAAATGTTTTGGCTTGAACGGATTTTTCATTCTTATTGTTCAAAAAGGTTAGAGTAACGGATATAGAGATTGTTACAAAATATAAACAAGGCTATATAGTTTAGCAGTTATTTTTAACCAAGCTTTTTAGAGAACGCCACTGCAGTTGCTACAACACGCTGACATAGTGGTGTACGTGTATGTTAGTAGCCTACAATGAAAACATTTCAATCCGTAAACGTGCGACAAAATGACAAAGAAGCTCCTTCACATTACCCTCAAATCTCAATACATGACGTTTGTTTTTCTTTTTATCTGACGTTTGCATTTCATGTTTGAACTGCCAGAGATGCCTCCGTCACTTAAAACACGTCCTGCATGTACGTCAGGATGAAAAACACATTTTCCTTGGCTATTAAAAATGCCTTTAAAACGTCAGTATATAGTCTATAGACCATGGATAATTTGTCTTGATAGACCATGTCTAATTATTCCCTGTCTGAACGCCAAGATCTAAGAACTTAGTTTAGTTAGTTAGGTTTCCCCTTGTAATAACACTCATGGGTCAATAAGAGATGATCCTTACTAGACTTCTAGGAAGAACAGTTTAGAACTGATAGAGCTGTCCAGTATAAATAAAGTTAGTTTAGTTCAGGTTTCCTCCTGTGTATAGTAACACTGGATCAATAAGAGATGATCCTTACTGAACCTCTATAGGAAGAACAGTTTAGAACTGATAGAGCTGTCCAGTATAAATAAAGTTAGTTTAGTTTAGGTTTCCTCCTGTAGTAACACTGGATCAATAAGTGATGATCCTTATAGCCTTCCAGGCAGAACAGTTTAGAACTGATAGAACTATCCGTATCATTAAAGTTAGTTCAGTTTAGAGAGCAGTTTAGCAGTGTCACAGTGCATGACAGGCTATTTACTTTGAAATGAACTGAAGAACTTATTTTGGCAAAACACTTACCAGCTTCGGAATTACGCTCAAAAACAATATAGTCTCGACTTGATCTTTCCAAAAAGTAAGCGACTTGTAGCCCTGAAAAGATGTGACATGAATTAGAAATTAAAAACTATTTTACAATTAACTGGAACGGTGTGTTCCAGCGTAGCCGTAGGTTGTGACAATAACACCATAAAGCAGTGGGCTAGTACTAATTCCAAAGGTCGTAGGTTCGATTCCCACCGTGGCCAGGCATATTTTTCAAGCTTGTCTGGTGTGGATATACACTCAGAGTAACATCACAAGCATCATAACACCAGAAAGATTCACGTTTACGGAACCGCTCATTGTAAACGGGAAAGTCGATTTTGAGCATATTAAGTTCCACACGATTTTTACGGCTAAGTTACTTATGTATGTTTCAATTTAATATACAAATTGTTCGAACTGCTAACGGCTTGGCATTGACCTTAAAGTGCGATTCAACTTTGCTGTTAGCCGCAAACGCGAGAATGTTAAGAGGGCCTCTCAGTAAAATCCACCCACTGGTACTAAAGTTAAGTAATCAGGAATAAAACTCGTCTGCAAGCAATTTTCTCAAAAGTTATAAATCTCCAAATTGGGTCTATTTTTAGCTGTTTGTTTACATTCGCGTGTTCGCTGATCAGCGACACTAGTAATTGAAGAGTTAAAATAAGCTGATTTATTACCCAGTAAACTTTCTTAGCTTGTTCACAAGATTATATACAATTTTGTGAAAATATAATTACAATATATACAAGCGATCGTGTACAGAACATTCTTGAATTCGAATTGCTTTACATTTATACTTAACTTACACTTGCACTAATTATACTTACACACACAGTTGTACGGTTACAACGATTCTGCTGATGTCTGCGACCGTGATATATCTTCTAATGTTATTAAATATATATTGGTAATATAATAAGAACTTCGTCAAAAACATTGACACAATACCATAATCTCCTGATTATGACTTTGATCTGCCGCTCCCACGGCGGGAGGTGCATGTCTGAACGACCAATGTGAGTTGAAAACTTACATAAGTGTCTCTGTGACTCTGTGCGATGTGTAGGTCATGAAATAGTGCTACAGGTAATATGGTTTAATTCACTTTGCAGAAACTCGCCTGATTTTGACCTCGCTAGCTCAATATGATAATCAGAATCCTGTTTAGCCGAAGGGTTGCTATTTTTATAAAAATGCGTGTACTGACCCAAGTCTCGCCCGATTAGACAAATTTGGGTAACGTTTGTTTATACCCAATTCACAACTTTATATAACACATATGCCTAGTTACTATTGTTCTAGATTACAAAAGCATAAAATAAAATGGCAACCGGTCCGCAATGAAACATTTTTAGCCCACTGATCTGAATTTTAGCCGGTCAATAATAAAATGGGGGCAAACGCATGCGTGTCAACCGCGAAGTTCCAAAGTACATTTTTTAAACTTTTTATTTACGGCGTTCCATTTATCCAGTTTTGGTTTCAAATTAAGTTCACTCCAATAACTGGTGAATTATTCATACTTCGACACTTATATACTATATAACAAAACACTTATTTACTGAGACCTCGGGAAAGCAGTGTGTTTTGTGCCCTTCGACTGCCGTTGTTGCCCTCGAGTTCGCCTTGGACAACAACGGGTAGGATTAAAGTGCCCTGCTCTGGCAAGTACAAGTTCACTCTCGTTGATGGTAAGCCTCGTGAGGTGACAACTTCTGAGGTGATTACAAATGTCTTCATTACACAATTTGTACAACTTTCTGTATTCCCCGGCTTTCTCCGCATGCAAAATTCCCCAGGCCAGCAAACAGGGACGAAACTTGAGGGCGGGGGGGGGGGGTGACACCCCCAAAGTACAAATCATCTGGATTGGCAGGGCAATGAAGATTTTAAAAGATAGAATGTAGAGTTATTAAGTAGCTTCCAGAGGGAATTGAATAGAATTTATAGACCTAAATTTTACAGATATTGGTAAAAAATATGGGTTTCATGCATGTTTTAACATGAATTTGTCCGAAACAATTGAATGTGCGGAAAAAAAATTTTTCGACCTCCCCCCTCCCCGCTGCAGGGCATTTTTGCTGCAGGGCATCATTGGCTTTCGCAGGGCAATTCTAGCAGACCCCCCCCCCCCATTAAAAGGGGTTAGTTTCGCCGCTGCCAGCAAAGGAACAGTTCTTTTCCATGACTCAAGCATGCACAAAGTAAAAATAGGAGATGCTATTAAAAATAACTGGCAAGCTAGTGTTGCAGTTCTAGTGTTCTACTTGTGAGAATGTAGATTTCAAAGTCAAAATACTAGAACTTTCCCACTTCCGCTTTTGTGGTTTGTTGTCTCTTAAACTGAATTTCTGTTATTGTAGCGGTTAACAAATTATAGGGAAATACGACGACATAAGTTAAATTTCGAAACCTTTATGCGTTCATATGCAGTGAATCAAACGAAAAATGCATCCTTTGTTACAAGGTTTTATCTCCATATTTCTCCATAATTCGGCAACCGCTACGTACAATATTAAATACAAAACAAAATGGTAAATGACAACAGACTACAAAAGCGGAAGTGCGAAGGTTGTAGTATTTTGACTGCAATTATGTACAAAAATATGTTGCATCCATGCAGCAAGAATTAATGTCCGACCTTTCCGGCAAAATTTCCATTTACAGGGACAGAAAAAGATTACGAGACGAGTTGAATAGAAAAGTTAAAGCACCGAACACTTTTTATATACAGCCAGAGATACTGACAGCTTTGAAATTTATTCCTGATTACTTAACTTTAGTAGGTATACTTTCAAATTACATGCCTTTTGAACTTCAGATAGGTGCCACTTTTGAGCTATTTTAAGTAAAATATGAGCAATTTTGAGCCTCTCGTCCCCAATCTCCAGACTGCAGAGTACGGCAAGTGCACACCCGAGTTTTTTTTTGGCCAATGGTATTGCACACTTAAACATATTTAAAATATTTTCCAGTTTTGTCAGGCATTAAAATAAGGACTTCTAAGACAAGTGTAATATAACAACCATCTGAATATCGGGAACGCTGATTCATGAGCGCAAATGAAAAATGTCCATTAAAGTTTCGAATTTCTATCTACAGCAGAGTTTTGCGATCATCAGGTTCAGGGGCGTAGGAAGCGGGGGGGCACGGGGGGCACGTGCCCCCCCAAATTTTTTTAAAGGACTAAAAGTGCCCTTTTTTGTGATAAAAAGTGCCCTTTTTGTGTTGAAAAGTGCCCTTTTTTGTGAGGAAAAGTGCCCCTTTTGTAGAAGCTAATGTCGCTGTAAATACTAAATTAAAACAATAGGTGCCGTGTTTGTGTGGAAATTTACAAATTTTTTTTAAAAATTAGGTCACAAACATAAATTTCGGTATGATACGACGGAAAATTTTCCTCAGGAGAAATTTCTCTCCCCCCCCCCCGTCGACAACATTTCCGGGGAAAATTTTTTAGGTGCCCTTTCCGATAGTAATGTGCCCCTACAAGCCGGTGCCCCCCCAAACTCCAGGTGCTTCCTACGCCCCTGATCAGGTTGTTATGATTAAACAAAACCGTATAGCATGTAAGCTTGGGCACAAGAGAACTTATAATTGGTCCGATTTCCTCGAGGCGCCACCATGGTTGGCGCCGAGCGGAAAATTTTTGAAATTTGGAGTCCCTACATTGTCGGAAATGGCATTTTCGAGTGAAACACTTTCCATTTACAACTCAATTACAAGGACATGCACATTTTCCTTTTACAGGACAAAAAGTGTGTCAAAAACACGCTATTTTGTACATGTTCATAATGACTTTTAACTCCGATCGAAATATATATTCTTGTTTGTTCGTCAGAATTTGGACCACGTTTTGTTTTCCTGAGAGGCAGAAATTTTAGTTATTTGTACAAATAAACAATCATTGTTTAATATCATTAGAACATGCAGCTATTTACAAGTGCACACTTGACTACGTTAACTGAGGATTGCACACTTGCACACCTGAATTTTTGTCTTGCACACCCGAGATCTCGTCGAAAACTGCCATACTCTGCAGTCTGGCCCAATCTTGAAAACATAGTTTCGTAAAACTATAAAAAAATCGTATTAAGCAAATAAAGTTGTTCAATCTCCATGAAAACGAGAGTATTAGTGCTAATCTTGCATGTGAACAGTAACTGGAGGGGATAACGCATCATAAAGTTTTTAAAAAATCAGATGAATTATTGTGAAATTCCCTTGATTTCCGGTCTGAAAATATTCTCGCAAGGTCAAATTTCAACATGGGCTATAACTCCTATAAAACAGAAAGTTGAAACGTTCTGAAAGAAGCTCGATTAATATTGACCAAAGTCTAATTCATATGCAAAATATGAGCTAAATCTATTTTTCCTTCCCCAAACCAGTGGGTGGATTTTACTGAGAGGCCCTCTTAAGGTCTCGAATCATGCTCGCAATAATTTTCAAGCTTTTCTGTGTTGTGTAATATGTTTCATTCGGCATGGAAACTCTCTTTAATACAAGAAACGTGTCGCTAATTGATACATGAACGCCTGGTTTAAATGTTTCAATTTTTCGTCAACAAATTATCAGATTGAATAATTTGACAAACCTCCAGGTCCAGCTCCAACTACGCAATATTCATGATGATTTTCAAACTTTTCAGAAAAACTTGTGAACGGACGGATGAAAAACAATAAAACGCCAAAAAGCCAGCATTTTGAAGCCATGTTTTGCACAGACAGCTTTGCTCAGCACTGACGCGTTCGTAAAGCACTCTGCACATTAATAGTCTACGCACAAAAGGGGCGGATCTAGCTTAAAATGTGACCGTATCATATTCCTAGGTCTCGCATAACTAGGGGGGTCCGGGTGGATGCCCCCCCGGAAATTTTTTGAAAATTGAACCCCGGAAATGCCATTTCCTGCGTTCTGAGCCCATGATTCTGGCATGTTATTCTGGCATGTTGTAAAACATGGACTGGACCTTGGACTGGACTGGACTTGTAAACTATGGACTGGACTTGTAAAACATGGACTTGTAAAACATGGACTTGTAAAACATGGACTTGTAAAACATGGACTTGTAAAACATGGACTTGTAAAACATGGACTTGTAAAACATGGACTTGTAAAACATGGACTTGATCTTCGAGCGAATTTATTATCGATGATGTGTTTCTCTATACAGTATGTACACCTATATAGAGAAACAGGTAAAAATACACGAATTATTCTGCTGTGCTCGCTTGCCCTTGCCTCCACCTTATTTTGCCCCCGGAATTGGCCAGATAATAACGAAATAGATTCGGGACCGAGTCAACATAATTTAACTTCGAAAATATGTAATCCTTCTTTGCATATCTATGTTAAATAGTTTTTTATTAATTAACTAACATTTTGACAAAAAAAACTTCCACCAATTTGCATTTTCTATCATATCTAGAATCGGTTGTAATTAAGCTCTAAATTCAGTTGCAAAACATGAATTTATCTGACACCGGTCCCATAAATACATTTCTAGGAAATGAGTAACATGTCTTAGTGATAGGCATTATTAACTCGATCTACCATACTATATAGCCTAGTGAGTAGTGTACATGCACGGAGGGATATTAATCGTAAGCCGTTTTTCTCGGCCAACTCCAATATTTAAAAAAATAACGTAATGATCAAATTTTGAATAGTTACAATAATAGTTCAATCGCAAAAGTTGGATCTCTTGGCCTTGAAAATCATTGACTGAAATTCATCCTCGAGTTCCCAGATCATAACATGTATCTTGATTGACTGTGTAATGTCAGTTGGCAATTTCCGTTTTGGACATTACTACAGCCAAGCTTTCGTTTCACACGGATACGACTGAATAATTTAATAATGGATACCAGTAATATTTGTTAGGCACTAAGGACAATGAAATGTTTTGTTATGAGTTTCGTTTTGTTTTGTTTAATGGACCTTTCACCTTTTGACTAAAATTTAGATCTCAACAAATCTAGACAAAAATTTTATCACAGCTTGAAAGAGCATCACAAAATTAGTAATATTCCAAAGTTTCATTGCGAAATGTTGTAAAATGCGGATAATAATTATAGCCTTGCGAAGTTTGCCATTTTCAGTCATTTTGTATTACAAACGGGAAATACATACCCTTTTTCCGAAGGAGGTATGTATTTCCCACGCGTAATACAAAATGACTGAAAATGGCAAACTTCGCAAGGCTATATTATCCGCATTTTACAACATTTCGCAATGAAACTTTGGAATATTACTAATTTTGTGATGCTCTTTCAAGCTGTGATAAAATTTTTGTCTAGACTTGTTGAGATCTAAATTTTAGTCAAAAGGTGAAAGGTCCATTAGTGAACTATGTCTATGGAAATTTATGTTTTGCAACTGAATTCAGCTTAATTACAACATTCTAGCTATGATAGAAAATGCATGCCATGCAAACAGTGGAAGTTTTTTTGTCAAAATGTTAGTTAAAAAACTATGTTAGATATGCAAAAAAGGATTAAATATTTTCGAAGTTAAATTATGTTGACTCGGACCAATCTATATTTCGTTATTAGAAAATATGCTCCAAAGAGATCTTTCTCTTCAGTGACACTGAGAAGACGAATGCGTCGCAATCAAGAACCCCAATACATGTAATACAGTACTGTATAATTTGAAGTGTAGCAGTGGCGTAGCCAGACCTTCATTTTTGGGGGGGCGAAGCGGACGCCGAAGGCGCGAGACCATCTATGGAGGTCCGGGGGCATGCACCCCCGTGAAAATTTTGAAATTTAGAGTCCCTGAAATGTGATTTCAAGCATTTTGGGGGTGAAATCTTGCAGAATTCCGAAGATTATAAAGTACGCTCTAGGGGGGTTCGTGGGCATGCACCCCAGGAAAAATTTTAAAATTTAGAGTCCCTGAAATGTGATTTCAAGCATTTTGGGGGTGAAATCTTGCAGAATCCCGAAGATTATAAAGTACATCGAAGACATAAATTTTCCCAGACATTTCTAAGTTTCTACTCGCTTTTATATATGATACAGAATATGTCTGAGAAGAATATTCATGTTATCATAATGCATATACATGTACATCTAAATTAAATCTATTCCTCTTGGAACCACATCTACAACTGTTTTAACGAGATTTTAGAAATCAAGTTCTTCCAGTATTTCGTCGTTTTCCTCAGTCGAGACGTACTTAATCCGTTTCAGCTTCGAGGATGGAACCTGTACCCCCCCCCATTCCTCTACGGATTTAGCCTTTTTCAGAGAATAGTTTTTTTTGCGATTGGGGGGGCGACCGCCCCCCCTTGCCCCCCTTGGCTACGCCCCTGAAGTGTAGTGAATGTGATAATACTATACCACGCACATTTTCATTACCGCATGATGTGATGGCTTAGTGGGACTGGATTACATTGTGTCACTATTTATAAGGTTGATTTCTTGTTGGAACACTCCTTAAAATGCTGGAAATAGCCTATCTGAGATTCAATAAATCTAAAATTTTCTGGGGGATGGCCCCAGACCGGACCCCTCAAGACGGCTCGTACCTTCGGTGCTCGACTCGGTTGTCTCAGAATCCTAGTTACGGGCCTGATCTGCTGCTCTATGACGTGCACTTATTAGTTAAACCATGCATATATATGCAGGTTTCTTCAGGCCCCCGCGAAATATGTCCCCCCTCCCCCCAAATTACACATCCTTAAAAGAGGCCCTGTTTGACAATGATTTAAGAAAGCAAATTAACCACAGTCATGTATTCACCAAAGCAGTAAATTAAGAATTTGGCTTTCAAGTTGACGTTTGGCGTATAAATTTCATACTTGAACTGCTACGGGGGCTTGTAGTCGTTGAAGCATGAAATTTATACGCCAAAAGTCAACTTGAAACGCCAAATCTTGATTTACTGCTTTGGTGAATACATGACTACACTGTTAATTTCAAGGAGTTGAATCAACTCCAAAAGTGTTATTTTGTTGCTGTTTTTTGCGACAAAATAACACTTTTGGAGTTGATTCAAAGTTGCTAATTACCACAAGTTTAATAATTGTTTTATATATTTCAAAACTGGTGTAAAAGCTGTTATAATAGAGTTGTAAAATCAAAAACTTCGTCAGCGGTTCGACGTTTGCCGTAAACGTCAAGCTTAAGGTCTCTATTGTCTGTCCAATTCCGGGGGCAAAATAAGGTGGAGGCAAGCGAGCGCAGCAGAATAATTCGTGTATTTTTACCTGTTTCTCTATATAGGTGTACATATAGAGAAACATAACATCGATAATAAATTCGCTCGAAGATCAAGTCCATGTTTTACAAGTCCATGTTTTACAAGTCCATGTGTCGGAGAAAGGCTTCAAGAATCCCCAACAAATAACACTCGAAGAATCTTTTTGTTTTAAATCTATTTATCTACTAAAACCCTTACAGAAAGTCCTCAAAATAACAGTTTGTTTTTCACTCCGAATGTTTTTACTAGCTCTCGTATTATTATTCACGGCCCTCCTTATTGTCTCAGTCCGAGACCTCTTCCGGTCTCCGCGCGTCCTAATAGTATAATGTAAACTTTCCCACACTCTCCCCCTATTGGACTTTCATTAAAGTCAAATATAAATTGTTAACTATGAAACTACATAAAAGGTTCACTGTACGATCTGGTTCGATCTAAACAAACCATCTATAAACGTTCAAAATTGTTACTAATGTTCCTCTCTTTCTTCTTCCGCAATGATCCTGATGTTTTCATTAGCAACGGCTGCTGCGTGTCTTCTTGGTCTGAACTCGCGAGCTGTAGGATCTAAATTCTTCTCCGGTTTCTTCCTATCACAAGATAGCTCCATAGGGTACAGGTGTTGGATGGTCCTCTCTAAGTACGATTTACCAGCTCTTAGTCGGACTGCTCGAACGCTCCCATCTCTACCTTCGATCAATTTCTCGATGACCCCGATTTTCCATTTTCCTTTATTCCGCTCGTCTCCTTTGATGAGCACAACATCTCCGATTTTAAGTTGCATCTCTTTCGTTCCATTCTTCATATTATGCCTTTCTCTCAGGGCTTTGAGATAATCAGACGACCATCGCGACCACCAAGCTTCTTTGCACTTCTTGATGTACTTTGCTCTCTTTCTTAGTCTCAGGTCAGCATCGTCTTCTGTGAGGTCTAGGCTTTCTGACTCCGGAATTAAGTTGGGTCGTCCAATCGTCATGGTCTGGGGCGTTAAGATTGGTAATTGTATGTCATCCTCAACATAACTCAGCGGTCGGTTATTTAGTGTAATCTCGATATCCAGCAGCACTTCTTCCAATTCGTTCCAGGTCAATTTGGACTTCCCCGTCGTTTTGTACAACGCCTGCTTCACTAAACCGACCATCCGTTCAAATTGACCGCCCCACCATGGGGCGCGACTGAGGTTGAACTGCCAGACGATCTTCATTTTTCCAAGCCAATCATGAAGCTGTTCGTCCTTCATAGCCTTCCTCAACCATTTCGCTGCGGCGACGAACGTCTTCCCATTGTCGGAATAGATTTTATCCGGACGACCGCGTCTCGCAATTAACCGTTTGAGGCTTCGGATGCATTCTTCTGTGGTCAAGTTTGGTACCAACTCCAAGTAGATACTTCTTGTTAAACTGCATGCACACAGCAGGATATAGGATTTCTTCTCGTTGTTTTTCGTTGTGCGATACAATATCGGGCCGGCATAATCGATACCAACGACTTGAAACGGCCACGAACCTTCTGTTCTGTCTCGAGGAAGATTCCCAGGGGGTGGTTGAGCAAACGCTGTTACTTGATGTCGTTTACAGCCGTAACATCTTTTGATCACTCGTTTTGTCAAACTTCGCAGCCGTGGAATCCAATAATTTTCTCTCACCGATGTCATTGTGAGTCCAACTCCCCCATGGAGAGTCTGTGCGTGGGCATTCATCACAATCTTTTCGGCTAGCGTGGACTTGTCAGGCAGGAATGTTGGGTAATGTCCCTGAATACGTCCACGACACTCGTACACACCTCGTCCGTTCTTCTGAAGATTGAGTCTCAACTGTTCTTCTTGGAATTCGACGGTTCCTTCATATCTCGCCTGCGTTCTCCTGATCCAGAAATTAACTTGCTCTTCGGTTTCCTCTGTTGATATTGGTCCTTTCTTCCTCGCTAGACGCTTCGCTCGGCAGTTGTTGATAAATCTCACAACCCATGTTGTTATTCGTACCGCTTTCCAGAGCTCGTACTTCTCCATCACTTGATCAAGTTCATCTCTCGGTTCGACTGCCACCGCTAACACTTCGCGCACCGTTTTGACTTCGGACTCTGACTCTGGACTAGGAGTCGTAACAATGTTCTCCGGCCACTCGTCTTTGTTCTGCAACCACTCCGGGCCTTTCCACCAAAGCTCAGATAACTTATCTGCTGATCCACCTCGACTCCCGATATCTGCCGGGTTATCAGTTGTCGGAACATGTCTCCAGTGGATGTACTGCTTCGCCTGGATCTTTCTCACCCTGTTTTGGACAAACTGTTTATAATCTCCGTTGCCTTGTATCCAATACAGTGCAACCGTGCTGTCCAGCCAACAATACACGTCTCGAACTGGAAGAGGTTGCAATGTTTCCTTGATGTTGTGTAAAAGGTTTGCCGACATGTGCCCTGACACCAACTCTAGCCTGGGTATTGATAAATCTTTCTTTGCCAAGCGTGATTTCGACGTTATCAGTCCTTGGTTGACGCACGACTCTTGGTAGACCACGGCATACACAGCTGTAGAAACTCCTTTCTGGCTCGCATCTCCAAAAGCATGAAGATCAATCGCCTTGATATCTTCTCGGTTGGCTGTTAGACTTCTCGGGACTTGGACCTTTCGAGGCAGGCTTTGCACCCAACAGCTCCACTTAGCATTCAGGTTGTCAGGTAGTGGTTTATCCCAACCAATACTCAGGTCACACGCTTCTCTGTACAACATTTTCCCAGCCAAAGTCACCGGCGAAACAAGACCGAGTGGGTCATAGATCTTTGCGATCGCTCCTAGGATGCTTCGTTTCGTTGGTGCGGCAGGTTGAACATCAGGAAATGTTACTCCGATTGTATCTTTACGCTTGTCCCATGCTAGTCCGAGCAATTTTGTCTCACCTTTCTCAACGCCCAGTTGTTCTTTCGCGTAGCTTCGTTCAGGTTCACTCGACGGCTGATTGTTCGTTTCCAAGATTGGTTCATTAGAATGCCACTTGTGCAATTCAAAGCAACCTTCGCCGAGGATCGATATGGCTGACTCTTTCAGGTTTTGGGCTTTGCTCGTCGTTTCTCCACCGCCAATTAGATCATCCACGTACAAACTTCGTTTGATCTCTTCTACGATCTCTGGATTCTCTGATTTACAATTTTCGAGATGCTGTTCGATTACTCCACCGAGTAGGAATGGTGATGATGTCAAGCCAAATGGAACTCTAGTGAATCTCAAAGTTTCGATTTCTTTCGTGTCCGTATCCTTCAACCAATGAAACTTCAGTGCATTTCGATCTTCTTCTTTCACTCGCACTTGAAGAAACGCTTGTTTCAGATCACCAGCGACTGCAATAGGATAAAACCGATTTCGGGTCAAGACACTCCACAAAAGATTCTGTAGGGGTGGTCCTGTCTCCAGACAGTCGTTGAGGGAGGGTGCCTTCTCATATGCCTTTGCCGAGGCATCGTACACGACCCGAACTTTCGAGCTCTCGGCTGTCTCACGCACCACCGGCTTATGTGGGATGTAAAACTCGTTATTCGCTGGGACACTGGATGGAGTGACTTTCTCCACAATCCCCTGGTCGATCTGATCTCGAATGATTTCATCGTACTTGGTCATCAATTCGGGCTGCTTCTCTAATCTCTTTACTAGATTTCCAAGTCGTCTAACACTGCCACGCTCATTGTTTGGCAACGGGGGATGATTTGCTCTCCAAGGGAAGCCCGTTTCGTACCAGCCTTCCGTATTCCTCACCAATTGCTCTTTAAAATCTTCATACACACTGTGTTGATCTCCTGTTGGACGATCTTCCAGTCCTAGGACGTCCATTCTGCACAACATTTCGTAGTCGCAACTCGATGTCTGGGTCATGAACATGTTGGATAAGTCTGCTTCCTTTCCCGGAGACATTATCGTCCAGCCAAGACTGGTCAATTCAGCAACCGGTTCCCCAGCATGTCCTAGTCGTGGTTTCGCTTCCATCTTGATTTGTGCATACTCGCTTGTTCCAAGAATCAAATGAACGGGGAGTTGATCCAGTTTCTTTTCAACTTCATCCATGGTTATCCGCTGTAAGTGTGGGTACTGCTGCAACAGTTGGTCATAATTAGGGTTTTCCAAGTTCAACAAAACTGCACGGTCGACTTTGGTAACTTCGGTCTTAAGGTGAAAGTCTCCCTTCAGATTGCTAATTTCAAGGTTGTGCACTTCGGTCATCTTGTTGACAGTATGCATCATCATCTCGATTCTCCTTGGTTCTTTGCGAATCGGTCGGTTCTTCAATCGGTCAAGTAATGCTGCTGAGGCATACGAGCTGCCGGCTCCAGAGTCCAGCAAGGCGCGACACTTGATTCCACCAGCATTCACTATTACAACCGGGTGGATGACACTACCTTTCCAGCTGCGGTTCTAAGCATTTCCAGGGGGGTGTTGTCGCAGATTGAGGTATGGTGTTTCTTCTTGCAAGATTGGCAAACAGTTTTACTACGACAATCGGCTGCTCTGCGCTTTACTCCAGTGCAATTGAAACACAGTTGTTTGATACTCAGCTGCTTCTTTCGCTCGGCTGTGGTGGTTACTTTATCACAGTTGACAGATTTGTGCTGATCACTCTCGCAGTATACGCATGGTCTAGGTTTCCATTCTTCGTTTTTGGTCTGATAATTTCTCCCACGTCTTCTTCGGTCCATCTGCTCCTTCTCACTCTCTCGATCAATTTGTTTAATTGGGTTTATCTCGGTCCACTTGCGCAGTGCCTCGATCAGGTGTTGAAACTCCCAGTCTTGCCAATTGTCATCAGTGCGGACTAGGTCTCCTCTGATAGTTTCTAGTTTGTCTAGTGTTGCCCGTACGTAGCCATTTACTTCCTTGATTTTTCCCAGTGTTTCCAACGACTGGACGCTAGATACCAGCTTCTCATAAAAATCATGAATTTTTGCTGAGTCAGCTCCTTTGATAGTAGGTAAGGATAAAATACTCAGTACGTACGCATTGACAATCTCACTGGTCTTTCCATATTTAGTTTTTAAAATGTTTTTGGCCCTTTCATACCCCTCAGTTGTAAAAGGTAGTCCGTCTATGGTCGTTCGTACTTTAGGCTCGAGTAATTCTTTTAAATATGAAAATTTGGTTACCTGTGCAACTTCCGCCCTGTCCACTTCCGTTTCGAACTGGCTCCAAAATCTCAGCCAGTCAGTCGCAACACCTTTAAATTTTGTGATAACAAGCTTTGGCAACTTCGTATGGGCCTTCGCTTCATTCTCTTGCTTTTTTGAAGACTCTAATTGTGATTTCTCGAATTGTAGTTTTTGTTGTAATTTAGCCTGTTCGAATTTCATTTCCTGTTCGAATTGTTGTTCTCGTAGCTTCGTCGCGAATTCTTGCTCTT
>CACRXK020009235.1:0-19458 GCA_902702795.2 Paramuricea clavata
TTCTTCCTCAATCTCGGGACGTAAATCCTATTGAGAATTTATGGGACCATTTGAAACAAGAGAAAGTGAAACATGATACCACAAGTAAAGACAACCTACTGTATAGCATGTCCTTAATCAATGCTGGAATAACCGTAAGCCAGTAGTACTTAGAATATTGAAAGTATTAGAGAATATTGAAAAATAAGATGGTATTTTCCTTTATATAGAATTTTCAGAACCGCCCATTTGCTTTTCCAAGGGCCAGTCCTGGTTTTATTGACGCAGATGATGTGGAGATTTTTTTCGAGAACGTCGAACAACTTTACTCAATCATCTGTTCCTTAAGAAAACTACCACGCATACGCAATTCATTACGAATGTGCACTCCATCACGCATGACGTCACGACGGAAGACGGCTTTTTGAACTATAGCTACCGATACTTTTCTTAGTTTGCCTTTGAATGTATATAAGTTGGCTACTAAATTTTGGTTCACATTGTTGTTGTTTTGGTGTGGTCTGATATTATATGAGGCCTTGCTTTTCCTCTGCATTCGACTCCGATGTGACTTGGTAAGGTATGATAAGGTTAGTTTTGCGTGGTTAAAAATATAATTTGCAAGATTAGATTTGATGATAACATGATCGATGTTAATGTACGAAAGAAAGACACTATAAAAGGGGAACTGATTTGTGTTCTTTTGGAAAGCTACAAACATTACTTCTTGCTGCCAATAATACAGTATAATCGGGCGTGACGGAATGAGAGGACTAATTCCGCCCTGCTATAGTTACACCCGGGTATGGTGAAGACATAAGGAAGTGCAAAGTTGTCCTCCATTTTGTGATGGACAGTTTTTGACATTATGCGCATGCACGAGTACAAACTCTAGTTATTAAAAATTCAATTCGATCCGCCAATGTTGATTTCCGACGTATATGACGGGAAGATTAAATATTAACGAACTCCGCCAGTATTTGCAGTAGAAATACGAAAATACAACTAAAAAATTCCGCTTGACCGATACTATATATTCTGAAATATTCATATAATTTTATTGTTTCTCGCCCCATTTAGAGTGAATTTTTACCTTGAAACCATAACTGTGGTGAAATTTATGCAAATGACACATTACCAATTTCGCTGTGGCATCGTGCGTTTTCGTGCGCGTTCAACAGCTTGTATCTTTGCTTCTTTTCAACGTACAATAAAGACAAATATACTAAAAGAATCGCCATCTTGAATTCTATAGCCCGGAGCAGTCTCGGGAAATTGCGAAATAATCTATGCCTATTATGGCGATTCTCATGGTCGGAAAATTTTTGGTAAAGCATTAGAGTTTCCTGGTGAAAGACTCCAGAAATCACTTCTGGAGTGCTTTTTAACCCTAGATTTTGATTGACTTAGGCAGAAAAACAAACCTCCTATGGCAATTTTCCAGATTGAAAATATCGCGCACGAGCGTTGTAATGTATTGTCACATTGTAAGAATGGCATTTGTCAATTAACAATTGTCAAGACGTTTCTTGACCTTAATTTCCAAACTGATAGTGCTAGTAACGATGGAATACCTTCGGACAAAGTTTCTGCAGTTTCAAGGCAAGTATTTTGATCATTTTTAGACATTCTGTTTCAGTGTTTTGCTTTTGCCATGCGCATACTCGGCAAGTTATAAGATGCATGCATCTGATTGGATGACGACCTGATGACGACTCACTTTAAACTTGCTGAGCACGCGCAGTTGATCATTTTCGCCCGGTCGCCTGAAAAAAAGTGGGTACATGATATTCGTAATCTTCCGCAGTGTTTACGAGTGTCAGTTACGTCTCTGTATGTCTCTACTCTGTGCTAGTATGACCTAGTATGTCCTCATATCGCGTTTTTGTGTTGAATTAGTCCTTACACACCGAAATTGACAAATACAAATGGTATTTATTATATTGTTGACGAAAATTAATGGCATTTTAGGCATAAAAAATCCGGATTCCTAGGCAAAGTAAAATGAACCTTGAGCACATGTTTGATTGTTTATTACATAAATAATAGACTGGTCAAGTATATATATCTAACTAGTTTGGCTCTTGAGTGTATTTTTATTATGATTTCAAGTGGCATCATGTAAATTATGTCTATAGAAATGCTTTCATTAGTAGTGACGAAGATATTAGTTTGATCCTGTTTCTGCTGCTGGTTGGGGGATGGATCAAGGTAGAGGGAAGCCCACTAGGACCCACTGTTAAAGCTTCTTGTCTAGCACCCCACTAGGCCCCATAGTGCATGAGGGATTTGGTGATCCTGACACTAGGAATATTCTCCCAGATTTTTCCCCTCACTGACATGTCTGGATCCATTTTTATCAAGCTTTCACCAGAAGCATGAACTGTGAGCTTGAATTCTTTTGGCTTGTTTTCACTAAGGAAATGCTTCAGGAGGTAGTTGCCCGTACCAATACATATGCCCACATACAAATAACCCAAAAATCATCCTCGTATACTAAGAAGGGTCTTGGACGTCCACCAACCTTGAGGAGATTGAGAGGTTGATTGCCTTTTTAGTAAATACAGCTTTGGTAAAGGTAGAAAGTAAGATTGAAAATTATTGGAGTGTAAAATCCTTATAGAATTGTCTGTGGGATATCGGTTTAGGTACAAAGCCCCTATAGCTTTTCTGAATGTGGTGGATCCTGTCACTGAAGACTCCAGCAATAAACTACATCAAGAACTGTAGCAGCCATCGCAGAATATTGCTGTTGTCTGTTGACGAACACATGGTCAAATCAAGGAACAGGCCAGCAATTAGGCAGTTCATGAAAGATAAGCCTACTAAGTGGGAGATAAATCTGTAGGTTGCTACAGACAATTCTAATGGTTATACTTGCGACTTTCAGATTTATACAGGGATGAAGTCCAGAGATTGATCGCAGCAAGGATTGGGGTATAATGTGGTGATGTGATCTAAGTAAGTCAGGTCTTTTGTGGTCCAATATATATTTTGTGCCAAAAAAGGAAATATGTTCATAATCCAATTGTGTGGATGAGTCCTGCTTTGGCACACATTACTTTTTTGTAACTACCAGGGGCGACGCCAGCCCAACAACACTTGATCATGCTATGTGCAAATATTTTTATGTTCTAGATAGACTTTCGAAAGTCCGCGGTTCGTGGTTCCTGGAAGCGACGGACTTTTGTCACCCGCAAGCGTGCCAAATTCACCCGTGCATTTTTGCACCGGTGACGTCATTATTATTATGAACAAAACAATAATGAACTAGTGAAATCGACATGGTGGACGCCCACTATGTCATAATTGATTTTCGCGCCAAATTTTTCAGTAAGATTCAAAATCAGGCAAGTGACACAAGTCGCTCGCTTCCGTCTTTCTCAAGCGCTCCCTTCTTGGAGCTGCGCTCCCTAGAGAGCGACTTGGGAAAGTCTATGTTGTAGATTGTGAAACAATCAATTTCTAAAGAAATGAGTAATTATTATTTAAAACTTGCATAGCATGACCAAATTGTCAGGCAGGCTATGCCACTGATAACTAATTCAATGGTGTACTGATTATCTAAGCATGTACATATAGTAACCGTAGAAATAAAGACATTTTGTAAATAGTGATTTTAGTGTTCTTTTGTGGGTATCACATACTTATTTTGGTACCAAACTATCCTTGTAGAACAAGAAATATTGGAAATGTGGTGATAAGTATTGATAATATGCTGCAGCAATGAAAAAGAACCTTTGAAAAGGGTATTTGTTTCATGTGAGCACAAAATGTAAATTTAGTCTACTACATAGTTCATTCAAAAATTCAGTAAAAGTAATTCGCGTACTTGTAGATCAAAACTGTTTCTTTCTGTTACATTCATAAAACTGTTGACATATTTGAAATTTGAACCGGTAAATACGTTTATGCATAATTGCAACATTTTTTATATCATAATTTATGCACCTTTATGCACGTTTTTACGTCAACCAAACTTGTGATGAAATTGAAATTGGTATCGTTGGAAAGTGGAAGTTCTCCTCTTTCGAACGATGCAATTTCTGTTTCCATATAATGCATAGTTTGAAAGATATTTATATTTAAAACAACACCACTTAAAATACCTACATTTCGACCGGGTGAGAATGAGTTAAAATTCTGTTTTTCATTTTGCAAAGATATGATGTATTTGCACACCACCGTATTTTGCTGCGTTTTGTTAATATGCGGTATAATTTTTCGATAATCCCGCAGTTTCGTGAATTGGTGGCTGTTGGTAACCGTAAAACAAAGTTTGAAAGGCATAAACACGAATTTTGTCGAATACGAACCGGATGTTTTTAATAATTCAATCGTTGTTTTGGCTAATTCAATTGTTGGTTTGGGTAAGTGTAAAAAATTCAGTAGTAAAATTCCATAACGCACTTGATTTGTATTGTCGAGGTTATTCTTATCTGCGAAATTAAAAATTAATTTACAATAAAAAATATGCTTTTGTGCAAGCTGGAAATATCGGCAGTAATTATTATCGTTCATTAGTACAGCACATCAGTTGTGTTTTTATATGCGTTCATAATGTTCTTTTACGTTTTACAGTAAATGTAGAATGATCAAAATATAACTAAAAGGCTTGTAAAGCATTTATATTTTATCGTATTTTAGACCAAATTCATACTCTGTCTGTCGCCAAAACGAGTTTTCCAGTTTCCCCTGGCCTTGCAGCTTGACGGCATTTGAAACTAAAATTTGGTCTATTGAAAACAAAGTAACATACCACATTCTACATCTTGAAAATCAATGATTCTCAAGTTAAAAAAATAGTCTTAATATTTTCCCATAATAACACTTTCACGTTACCACGGCATAATATTTTCACGTTACCTTTCATCTGTTAATAAGCAAGGCGAGGGGTATAACTGTACATGCATGTATTTAATTCTAGTACAGATATATCAATATTATTATATTATTTTCAATTCTGTATCTGTCCTTTACACAGCATTCGTCCTCGCCATCTGCCAAACTTTACTCATATAAGCCGAGAGTAGTTTCATGCAATGCATGCATGCATGCATGGAAGTAAATTTTTATCAAATTTGTAGTGCCGGGAAATGGCTCTGTACAACAAGGGCAGATTTCATGCTCGACGCGACCAATCAGCGCATTTGTTTACATTTTCGCTCTCAGCTAATCGTAATGCCGGAAACGAGAAATTTTCACCAAAGCGAGCTAGAAAATATTGCCGTCTTCTCGGGCTTCCGTGAGATTCAATTTTAACTTTTTTAATTTAAAACTAAAAGATTATGATGCAGCATATTAAAATCTAAAACTTTGCCGTAAGCATTTTTAAATTTCGACCTAGAACGGAAAATATCCGTGTTTGAAATGTTTCCTATGTCGCGTATACAAATTTGAGTAATCTAATTTGACTGCAATAAAACTAAAAATTGCTATATTTTCTCTGCTTTACGTTTTTGTTCGAAAACTCTTTTTCGCTCTTGTTGAGAATCATTTTGGTCAATGTATTATTTCATAACCTAGAACGCGTTTAGAGAGTCTGATTTTCTGCAAAATCGGCCGGACAATATTTTTGTATTGATTTCCAGTATGATCGCGAGCGTGCGACTACATATTTTTTAAATCAAGCGCTATAAACGCATTATCGTCTAGGTTTTAATATAAAACATTGACCAAAACAATTTGCAACAAAGAGCGAAAAAGAGTTTCCAACAAAATCTTAAAAACAGAGAAAATATAGCAATTTTTAGTTTTATTCAATTAGATCACTCAAATTTGACATTTGTATATACGCGACATATAGGGAAAAATTTCAAACATGGATATTTTCAGTTCTAGGTCGAAATTTAAAATGCGTACGGCAAAGTTTTAGATTTTAATGTGCTGCATCATAATCTTTTGGTTTTAAATTAAAAAAGTTAAAATTGAATCTCACGGAAGCCCGAGAAGACGGCAATATTTTCTAGCTCGCCTTGGTGTAAATTTCTCGCTTCCTGCATTATGATTAGCTGAGAGCGAAAATGTAAACAAATGCACTGATTGGTCGAGCACGAAATCTGCCCTTGTTGCTCTGTATATTATTATAAACTATACTATTATGAACTAAAATATTATAAAAGTGTTTTAAAATTAAACTAATTATTTGGTCTATTTTGGCTACATCAATATATTTTCTATCAAAGTGCAGGATATTTTGCTAGTCCGTACCATCGTACGATTTAATGATTGGGCCAAAAAATTAACTAAAGTCTGTTTTCCAGTTAAGCAAGCGATCATCTAACGCCTGCATTACACAGGGTAATTTAGAAAAAGTTCACTGACTGCACATTTAAATTTCAAGCTAAGTCATTCGGTCTTTGTACGGGGTTGCACGTATATACAACAATAAAACTGCAAAGGTAAGACTATAAGATTTATTCATTGTTTATAGCCGCATCCTAAAATTTTAAATCATTTTAACATTTAAAATATTCTCCACATGTTCATTGATATATAGAGGATATTACACGGCGGCGCGAAGATATGATTTTTATCTTTGAGTGGTGAAAACAAATATATTGTTTTTAACACGAGAAGATAAAATCATATCTTCAAGCCACCGTGTAATGTTCTGTTTATTATATATAGTCCCAAGCAAAAAATTGTATAAATACTTAAAATCACGTGATCGATATCTTCACTAGTGAAGATATGGAAAATATCTCACTGTGTATATTTCAATATCTCACTCTGTACTAGCCTATATAATAAATTTACTTATAGGTGCATGGTATTATTGAATTCTTCACAACGCTATATAATAACTCTTGCACACCTCTCATCTCATCTCGTGTTTCTTGCAGCACTTTATATATATAAATTCCGTTCACCCAGTATAAATTCAGGGGCCGGTTGTATATAAAACTCTTATAATTACTATTTAGGCTAACTATCCATTTTTATGGTAATTAACTTTAATCACATAGTAGGTGGTCATTCACCTTTAAACCTTTTTTTTTTTCAATTTATGCCATATTAATGTGAAAGTATCATTTTTAGAAAGAGTTTGGTGATAGAAAATGACTTATGCAAAAAATTTTTCACAAAGTCACTAATTAGACTAATTAGCCAATATGGCGGCCGCTAATTAGCCCATAAATGCTCAACGTTTGAAACATGATATAACATGAACCAATTACTCAAATTTAATGAATGATATATTTTTAGAAAGCTTAGAACCTAATCTAGTGCCTTCCTGTCTTTATTTTCACCTTAAAGTTGTTTTTTTCAAGATTTTGATATTAAATGTGAATATTAAGGGAAAATTCAATTTTTCGACAGCAATTTAGGTAATTAAATATCAAATTTTTGTTAATAATGAAACTTATTGAGATTTGAAGAAAGGAAGGCACTAGCTAAAGGCATTGGCCAATATCATGCCAAGTTTCAACTATTTATCGAAATGAGAAAATGCTGTTTTGAAGTTTCGTTCCATTTTTTTTTGCTTCAGAAATGTTCAGAAGGCCCCTGCTTCATCAGTAGTACCTTAATTGTCTTGCACATTATCAATATAATGTTTTCTCAGATGTCTCAATGTCTTCCTTCTGCTTTTCACCTTTTCTGTTACTTTCTTGGCCAACAGTTTGATCCTCGCTGTGTCACTATCGTGTGCGCCCTTGCTGGTGAATATTTCAGGAGTGATATCCAAATCACTCAGAATCTTCAAGAAGGAAATGTCCCCATCATTGAACCTCAAGACAGCAAGATAAGTGGCAAGAGCAACAGTCTCCTGCTCCACATAATTTAGGACATCTGTCCCAAATAAGTCCGTTCAAACATTCATTGACATTCTGTGTCATGCCGTGATTGCACTTACTTAATAAGTCAGTGTTACTTAGATCATCAAATATGGGTTTGATTACATTCATAATACATGGTAGAATACCATTCTTGTGTTTATAATTATCCTTATCCCTGTTATAGCCACACCAACTGTCCTCTCCATCAGGACAGAGATGATGTTGTGGATTCTCGTCTGTCGATGCAACATGGTATAGTGATGCTTCTATGGCCGTAGCCATTTCACCAACATCACTGAAGTTTTCTCTCACTGCCAGGCCATAATAGTTCTAAAGAACATCTATTTTGCTATCAGTGAGCCTACCTTTGCCAGCCAAGCCTTTTCCAACTGCCAATTTTACACCTTTACTTTGATTTTTTAATTTCCGCAACCGACTACCGACCTTTTTCTGAACATGTCCAATGCATTCCATTTTATTTGGTATGCATTCATCTCCATATGGCTTGCTTTGAACAATTTTGTTGTAAGTTGAGGAATCCCCATCACCAAGCATGTTCTTATGCTTGAGTCCTCTTGTTTGAAACGACCGTTTGAAGATTCGTAAAGTACCAACTGTCTCCATGCTGTTTGCACTTCCTACATGGTTAATTTTGCAGTTGTGTGTAGCTTTCCATTCTTCGTATCTTGGATCACTTTCCTTCTTTTTCCACTTTTGACATTGTGTGCACTTGTCTGACATCACTTCAACATCAAGACATTTCTTCGAATCCAGCGAAATCACTGTCACAATGCCATTGTGTGACGCATGGCCCCTCTTCTGCCACGTACCATCGATTGATACCCCACATTCTTCAGCATCATTGGCATTCTGTTCCCTCACTTCCATAGCATTATTCACCATGCTATCACTAGCCAATTGCTTTACCACAGGTAGGAGCTTTTTATTCTGAATCTTAGTAAAGATGCGACGTGTTGGTGGTTCAGGCATATTCATAACTTTGCTGGCATGGTTTTCATGGCATTATGTCCTCTACCAATTTCTCTAAATGCCAGGACTGCTCTTAGGTTTATCTCATGAGAATGTCCCTGCTTTTTTGATGTACTAAAACAGTGTTTCCAGTCACACTCCACAGCTTTACACTCTATCACAGTATAATGGGAAAAGCCATGCTTCTTCTTCAGGTCAACATGTGAATCTATATCACCACCACACTCAGGACATTTTAAAATGTCATCAAAAACACCAAATAGGGCAGATAAATCCATAAAAATTGTACCTTCCTTCAAATTAGTGCTCATACCAGCTGAAATATCATCAAACTTTGCCGTATTTTCACCAATTTTCTTGGAAGAAGGTCCAGGGTTTTTATAAGTGGATCCGCCATCTTGGATAATTTTCGCCTGTTTGACGGTGGAATTATTGCTTTCTTTCGCGATCTGTTTCTAGTATTTCCCATTTATTTACTTCGATACACAATCAGAATAACAAATAGAAGATATTTTAATACAAAGAAGCAACTTTTCGACTAATAAAACGTTAAAAAACAGCGATTTTCGAAGACGACTTTTCACACAACACGTTGCGACTAGACCACAAGTTCGGCATAGAAAGCTCGTTGCCATGGCTTCAAAAACGGACCAATCACAAACAGACTGAATAAGAAGATCTTAAAGAACATACATCAAAAGTAAAAATACTAAAGAATCGTTTCTATTGAATATTTCATGCATTTTTGGATGGAAACGCGTTGCTAAGGCGTTGCTATGGAGGAAGTTTTCCAGCCTTGCTACTTTAAACGCATTTTTCACGTATAAAAAATAAAAATCTTGCGAAATTAACTATAAATTCTCAAACTACAATATTTAAAATACTTAAAATGTATTTAATAATAATTTCGAAAAAAATACTTTGAAAGGTGACCACCTTTTAATACAAGTGTAGTTATAGTGTTAACTGCAGTTAAAAGGTAGAGAAGTGAACTATGCCCAAAGGGTACAGTTAACTCTCGAAACGTGGTTGAAAAGGCGCTTCAGTTGGGAGTGAATAGCATTTTCAATAAGATAAAAGTGAAAACCAACGCTTAGTAATACCTGCATGGATTTTCATTCTCTGACAGTTATAAACTTTTCGTTTGGCGAAAACAGAACATGTTTTTGCACAGGAAGATTTCTGGAAGACGAAATAGGACTGTTTGGCCATTATTAATATATATAAAATCCTTGTGAAACGCTCATTACTTTATGCAGTTTTGTGTTTATTTAATTAAAAGCCCCACGCGCAAGCCCCACGCACAATTAACTCACCACGTTTTGTGCAACGCAGTTAGTTAACTAAAGCCTGGCGCACACGACGCGATTTTAGTCGGCCGATAAAAATCGTTTGACTAAAACTAACAAAATCGTTGTGTGTGTCGTGTCATTTTTAACCGATTTTTGTTGCTCGATTTTAATCGGACAACATCAAAACTGGCGCAGAGATTCGAGAGGGAGAGGTTTTGAGATTCTAACACAGAAAGCCACCTTAATACACACTTATAATGATATGGGGAAAAAGGCCCTCATTAAGCATTTGCCCCCGTAGGCCTAGTTACCCATCATAGATATCTTACATACACTGGATAGCGCTCTCTTTTTTTAAAATTGAAGCCAAGAATAATCCAGCGGTTACCCACATCTTAATAGATGGCGGCCATATTGGTCGTTTCCACTTGCTAATAAACGCTTAAAAACAGCAATAACTTTCATCGTTTGAATAGTTTAAAAACATATTTGGAATAGGGTTAACTTAATGTTTATATTCCCTGTTTAAGAAATAGAAAACATACGAATCTTCTCATTTCATGCGATCATGGCTTCAAATTTTGAATTGCAGAATAATTAGATGCACTATCTAGTGTATATAAGATATCTATGTTACCCATGCAGTAAGATAAAAAAATGGCCTGGTGACAACAAGAGAAACAGTTTGAAACAAATTGTTTATATCCCAGCTTGACAACACGCCTGGTGGATCTGATTGATGACTGTGGTTTCACCCAAATGGTCACAGCACCTACAAGGGGAGCAAATACCTTAGATCTTTCCATTACTAATAACGACTCACTGATCAACACAGTTAAAGTTATCCCAGGTTTGAGCGACCATGATATTGTGTATGGAGAAGGATATATCAACCCCATAGTAAATAAACAAAAGCCTCGGAAGCTATTTCTATATAATAAAGCGGACTGGGTTGGTCTACGCAAACACATAAATAATTTTGTGAGTCCTTTGTTAGTACAAACTTATTAGACCCTGGTAAATCTGTCAACCAGCTCTGGGATTTATTTAAACTTGAACTTGAAAAGAGCTTCAACAAATACATCCCTTCCAAATCTGCTAAGCGAAGAAATGGGCTCCCCTATATGACTACAGAAATCAAACGACTAATGAAACAGAGAGATAAACTACACGCCAAGAAAGACCCAACGTACAAAAAGTTGAAACATCTGGTGCAGAAGAAATTGCGAGCTGCATATTGGTTATACATGGAAGATGTCATTACTCCTTTAGACAGTACCGACACATATAAGGCCAGCAAGCGCTTCTGGTCATTTATCAAACACTCAAGATCCGATATAACTGGTATGCCCCCCTTGAAACACAACGGTCTAATGGTGACAGGTGCTGTAGACAAAGCAAAACTGTTAAATGACACATTTTACTCAACATTCACTGCACCTGGAAATTCCTGCCTTCCTCATGCCCGCGCCCCTGTAGCCCGTATCCAGACATGCCAGATATTCACATCAGTGTTGAAGGAATTACCAGACTTCTCGCAAATCTTAAACCACACAAGGCTGCAGGACCCGATGGCATCAGACCACGAGTATTAATTATTATTATTATTATTATTATTATTATTGGTTTAATAAAATCCATTTTGCAGCTAAAGCTGAATTACATGGAAACAATATTTACAATATTAAATATTAAAATTTACTTTAACAATGTTGTATAGGATGATAATATGTATTCTATCCTAAATTAGGGTAGATTACGATAATATACTCTAGCTATATTAAACTACCTATTATAAAAATGTATTCATAAAATGTTAACTATACTTAATGGTAAAAAAGTTCTTTAACCGTTCAGACATTATCGGTAAGAGTTGTGGATTATTATTACGCAGATCATAATTATGAGTTCGGTCTGGTAGACCGGATTTAACTATTGCAGTTAAAGGGTTGTGTGGCGAATCTTGGTCTCGAAGTAAGTTAATTAATTTCCTACATGCTTCTTCTCTTCTTGTACTCAGTAGTTTAATGTTACTTTTGTGTAATGCTTCATCATAAGACAGAGTGGGATACGCAATTTTTAAAGCTCTTTTTTGCACCGACTCAATAAGGTCTGATAATGTCTTTGGAAGAGCGGACCAAACTGGTGATGCATACTCCAACTGGGATCTTATAACTGCACAATAAATATGAACAATGTTTAAAGGGCTCAATCCAGCTTTCTTTAATAGGCGTAAAGCATAGATGCGTGAATTCGCTTTCTTTAAAATTTTATCTACGTGTATATCCCACGAAAGATTGTTAGTCAACCACACGCCTAGTAGTTTAAAACTGGAGACTCTCTCCACCACATCACCGCCTATAAAAATGTCATTTTCTACTAGTTTATACTTAAGAAACGTAATAACCATATCTTTGCATTTCTTTGGATTTAGTCTCATTCCTCGTTCGTTTGCATAATCGGATATTTGGTCCACGATAATTGGTAGGAAGCTGGGTGAACATCGTGGAATTATTTCCAAGACCGTAGTATCGTCAACAAATTTGACTCTCCCAGGCCAATCCTTGAGCAAAGAATTTACAAGGACTGCAAAAAGCAGCGGGCCTAGTTTTGTTCCTTGTGGTAGACCACCGTTTGTTTTCTTCCACGACGAGTATGAGTTTTCAATTCGCACACACTGTTCACGATTGCTAAGAAAAGCTTTTATCCACCTCACTAGGGCAGGATGTACACCAAGATTTTCCAGCTCGCATATTATGACATTATGATCAACAAGATCGAACCCCTTTTTAAAGTCTGCAAAAAACAATCTAGCAGAGCAGGAAGTGTTCTCAAGGGCAGACAAAATGGTGTGCAGGAGGTATGTTAGGGCGGGAGTCGTAGATTTCCCTGGTAACGCAAACTGCTTCGTGTCCAATTTACTCTCAATTTGGGCAAATAATTTTGTCAAGGTGAACCCCTCCATGACCTTAGAAATTTGGGACATTAATGATATGGGTCTTAGATCGTCCTCCACGCTTTGAGGTAGTGAGACTTTAGGGATTGGAACTACAATAGACCGTTTGAGGTTCATCGGAAACACGCCGTGAATGATAGACGAATTGTAAATGTCCGTAATGACTGGGGCAAGTTCATATGCAAAGACTTTCAAAATTTTGTTAGGTATCATATCTGGACCAGGGCTTTTATTGGTTTTAATTTTGCGGAGTTCATTGTACACTTTATTAGCGTCGATGAGGTATTCACCTGGTACATTGAAATCCAATTGTTCTTCCTCGCGTGTTAAAGGAGTAAAATGTGATGTAAGATCGGAAAAAAAAACAGTTAAATACTTCAGCCAAGTCATGGCAATTAGGAATATCATTAGAAAGTAGTTGATTATACCAACAACTTTTGGAAGATATACCACCCAACGACTTAATTTCTTTCCACCATCTTGAAGGGTTGGAAGTTTTTAGTTTCTCAACTGATTGGGCATAATACTTAAATCGGGCCGATTTAATTGATTGCTGGACTTGGTTTCGCCAAAGTTTATACGCATCAGAATTTTTCCCATAATAATGGAGAGCTTTTTGACGTTTTATAATTAACTCTTTTATTGATGACGTCAGCCACGGTTTGTCACATTTAGTTACTTTAGTTCTTTTCAAAGGGAGTAAAATATCAATCATATCACTCATTATGTCATTAAATTTTCCATATTTATCTTCACACGCATTTGTAGTAAAAACATCTGACCAATCAAATGAAGTTATCCAGCGGCCAAAAGGTTGTAACGAATTAAAAGAACTAGCTCCATCTATAGCACCCATTCTCCAATTGATATTCACCACCTCGCTGTACAGTCATGCTATCCCTGATGACTGGAAGTTGGCCTTAATTACACCAATTTACAAAAAAGGAGAAAAGGGCTCCCCAAAAAACTACCGCCCAATATCACTTACCTGCGTATACAGTAAGCTGATGGAACATATAATAACATCTAACATGACGACACACTTCGAGCTACACAATGTCGTCTACCAGCTGCAACATGGTGTTAGACACGGTCGATCTTGTGAGACACAGTTGCTTGAGCTTACAACTACTCTTCAAGCAAACCTTAACGCGAGAGCGCAGACAGATCTTGTAATCATGGACTTTTCAAAGGCCTTTGGCAAGGTCTCCCATAACAAGCTCCTAGCAAAACTGAACTTCTACGGTGTACGAAGTGATATTTTGCATTGGATATCGTGCTTCCTTGGTAGTCGTCAGCAGTGGGTTGTAGTCGAGGGAAAACAGTTCCCATACCTCCCAGTCCTCTCCGGTGTTCCTCAAGGCTCCGTTATCGGCCCAATCTTGTTCCTTGTGTACATAAACGATCTTCCGGAATACGTTCAATCCAATGTACATCTCTTTGCTGACGACACAATTATGTATCCAGCAATTCACTCAGAAGATCAGTGAGCTAAACTACAATCAGACCTAGACAACCTACAATCATGGAGGAAGGATTGGTTAATGGAGTTTAACCCAGACAAATGTGAAGTTCTACGAGTAACGCGCGAGGAATCAATGATCCATCATGACTATACTCTTCACGGCAAAGTCCTCAGGTCCGTCACAAATGCCAAGTACTTTGGAGTACAATTATCACACGATTTAAAGTGGAACTCTCACATCAGCAATGTTACTGCCAAAGCAAACCGTACTCTAGGGTTTCTGGAAAGTAATCTGAGGGTAAAAAATCGTGAACTCAAGCAAAAGGCATATGTTAGCCTTGTACGCCCCTAGCTAGAGTACTGCTGCAGCGTTTGGGATCCCCGACGCCGAGTTGAAAACAACGGTTCATACAGAGTGGAGATGATTCAACGCAGAGCGGCGAGATGGACCCTAGCACGCTTTCATCCACTGGCCAGTGTTACTGAAATGCTAAATGAACTTGGGTGGCGCTTTCTTGAGGAAAGACGCATTGACGCTCGTCTAGTCCTGATGTACAAAATTGTTCAGGGCCTTGTTACCAGTCAGCTGTTCAAATCTTCTTCGTCCTGCATTAAGAAGATCTCGAAATACACATGATCACTTATTCCTACCTATAGTCTGCAACACGTCCTCCCACTACTTATTGTTCTTCCCAAGAACAATAAACCAGTGGAACAGTATTCCTTCAAGCATTTTTACAAATTGACACAACTGACACTTTTCGTCAGCGTATTTCACTATTGTCTCATTCTAGTAGTGTTTAGTGTGTTATTGCGTCCCTCGGCCGAGGTTGGGGATCGGGGGCTCTTTTGGGGGGTTTGATCGTCAATAACGCACATGTTACCAGAGAAATTCCAATTTCTCTTGGAGACTGTGCCTACGTGGCGATCAGGCATTCTGACGGAGCTCCCCATCTCCGATCTCGGCTCGGAAACGCTCTAGGGTGTTTTTGTTTTTGTTTTTTTTTAATAGTTTTTTTATTATTTAACTTTCTATCATATTAACTTTAAATAGCTTATTATTATTAACTTTTTCTTTGGGTTGGCAATATGTATTCTGCTGACCCCAGCTAATAATCCTCATACTGAGGGGTGTGCTGTACTGGAAGATAGATGAAAATGCGGCGAAGGGAAAAGGCCCTGGCACCGGCTGGCTTTCAAAATCACGAATCGTGGTTTTAAATAAATTAACGATAATATTAAATATGCGAAATGAAAATCAAGATGGCCGCTAACGTAAGAGTGTCCACAAAATTTAAGTGTTCAGAGAGGCTTTTTCCTTCTTTTTGCTACACACGTATTGGAAATCAAATTATTCAGCTTTTATTTCGTTCGCTAAACAGAATTAACAGCTGAAATATTCGAAAAATAGATTTAGGATTTATACGACAGATGTTCACCAGCTGGACAGGCTTGCCTAAGAGGACACGGAAAGTGTTTCGAATTGGGTATGTTAAATAAACCTGGTGTTTAGCCTTCCGAAAACTCTGCCGTGCGACGATTGGAGCGAGTTTTGTATGAAGAATATACAGTGATTGTGATTCAAAGAAATATTTTTGGATGCATATGATGTTATTGGTCGATTGCTGACAAAGTCACTGATAACTGCCAATGGTTGGAATATGTTTGTTGAATGCTTGTTTAAGTTTTCTTTGCAGCCAAATGTTGTTGAAACTGCAAAGCTAACATATGAGTGATATGATCCAAAACAGATTTTTTATTGGACATTCATCTGATCTTTATAGTTTGCTTCCAGCAAAATGGGAACAAGACCTTAAGAATTCTATATGAAATAAGAAATATTACGTTTAAAATCATGACTGGGAAATGTGCAAATTGTACTTCTAATAGTATGTACCTCCAGTAAAGCTTGCTGCTTGCATGCTTCAATTCTTGCTGTTACCATCTGCACATTATCAGGGTGGAGAATTGATTTGAATTTTTGTTCCCAGGGAAAAAGTAAGTGAATAGATTTCCATCACAAAAGAGGCAAGGTGCCCAGCCAGTTAGAGTTAGCAAGATGGCATGTACTTTAAGAGACTATTCATCATACCCTAAGGTAGAGTGGAAGATTCTTATGTCAAAATGTCATGGGACTGCCTTTTGTAATATCTTAATAATGGAGAATCCCTAAATATTTGAGACTATAACATTATGCAATTCTAATCTTCATTCATGTGAATTCCTGATTATGAAGAAAATACATTTTGCAACATACAGTATAAGAGCTAAGAGCTAGAATGATTGCTTCCTTTAGATGATTTGTCTTAAATAATAATATCAATGTAATTTCATGTCATTTGGCAACTAATATGTAGCCAAATATTTTCTGAAACCAGTTACTATTTTGTTTTTTTACAACACTCCCCCCACCCCCAAGACTCAACAAATCAACGACCCTTCCCTTTTTTTCCACTCTACCTTAGTGTATAAATAATGAATAATCCCATTAATTGGGATATTTTGCCAGCAAAATTTATGTAATTTGATGGTAACTGTTCTGAGAACATATTAATTCATTGAGTGGCAGCATTCTCCCCTTGATGAGTAAATTCATATGGCGTTAAATGGAGTAATATACTAAAGTAGGGCACATTGCCAATACAAAGGGTTAAGCAAATTAATAAAACTTTTACAATTGTCTGTTCAAAAAGCTGTATTTGTAAATTATAATTGACTTTTATATCCCTACTTATACTTATAGCTACCTTTCCTCAGTCACTTCAAGTGAATTCTACGGGAGGAGAATGGTAAATGAAAGAATTGAACCATGTACCTACACTGTCCAAGTACAAGGTGTTAATATAAACAACAAAACAATGTATATAACTACTTTTTATTAAATAAAATGTGAAATATCTTACAAATTGCTGCGGAATTACAAACCCAAAGTGTACATAATTATCAATATAATTAGGACTTAGAAGCTGTTCGCATGAGTTTGACCCTGACCCAGTACCCAATCCAGTGGCGTAACTAGAGCGTTAATTGGGGGGGGGGGGGTGTATATTAATATATTCGTGTTCTACCCGACTAATTTCTTTTGAAATAAACTTAAATTCAAAAGAAATTCGTCGGGCAGAACACGAATATATGAATATACCCCCCCCTAATTAACGCTCTAGTTACGCTTCTGATCCAATCACAGATATCATTTGATTCAAAACGAAGTATCACAATGACAGAAAACAGGGCGGATGTACCTGTGTACTGGGCGTAGTGCAGGGGTGTTGTGTGCACTGCCTAGTGGTGTCCAGCATCCCTTGAAGAAAACTCTGGTATTCCATATTTGAGTTATGAATAATACTTATTATATTGAAATGATTGATTTTCGGAGAGAATGCCCATGACTCGTGTAGTAATGCACCACCTCTAGAAAACCTCCGGCCCTTCTAACAAATCAGTATATACTGAAAAACCTCTGGATGCAGTGTTTTTTTTATATTTTATTTAAAGATTGTATTCATATGGCTGGACCAACCAGATTACAATCAGCTTGAAAATCGTGTTGCAATGCATGTAGCAATTTCACTTTACTGCTAATAATATTCCAGGCAGAGGTTTTTCAGAAGTAGCATTCAAGGCCAGGTTGGCTTGGCCAGCCAGCCCAACTCGTGTGAACGTAAACAGCCTTTCATTACACATTTGAAGCATCTATTGAGGCATCAAAATACATGCATGCACATACACATAAGCCCATCATTGCACAACTTTGTCTGCACCAACACTGAATCAAGCTGGAAACGGATTTTATCTGTACTTTGATATATACATTATGGCTGATGTCTATAATACCATCAAAACAGAACACATTAGAAAACTGTAACATCAGCAAAATGAACAAATCACTTTTTTAACACAATTCATGGTAAGAATGGAGCCACACGCTGCACAATTTTTGAATAAATTTTAGTCTCTGAAACAAAATCAAATCGTATATCATTATTCAAATCAAGTTGTAAACAGTGTTGCTTATAACAAAATATCGTCGCAGTTCTAATAGTAACTATAAATTAGGCCAATTTATTAAAGTCGACTAATTTAAATATGAAGAATATAAAAAATTAAAGTCATATTTATAAACCCAGACTTATACAAGAAAGTATTTGTACACAACAATATAAACGCTATACGAAGCCATTAAATGAAGACACATTTTGCCCTAAATAATCGGTCAGAGGTGTGTTGTAGTACACAATTCAAGTTTTTCACATTTTAAAATAAACAATACGTCAATAATACTAACCTTCGACAAATCGTGTATAAATCTTATCGAATTTAAGTACTTTTTTCCACAGATAATATGTAAAAATATTTCTTAGACAGACAAAGGAAAATGGACACTCCTTGCATGAAAATGTTAATTTATCCCAAAGTGTGTATAAATTAATCCAAGATTGCATAATAATGTACTTGTCATTGACCAATCAGAATGCATAAACGACCAGCCGGTGCCAGGGCCTTTTTTCAGAAAAAAGGCCCTGGAAACGAGGTTGCCCCCCCCCCCCCACATCTCTCCATTAAATCAATTCTTGTTAAAACATTTCGGGTTCCAAATCTTCTTGATAGTTCATAATAAACTTTAGCATGCAGGCATGCGAGAACATTGTAGATACAAGGAAGTTGTCATGATAACAGGTGGCGCCAATATACATTATTTGCCGTGTTTTGAAAGCCTTTTTATACCCTAATTGATACATAACATCAACATTTTTGCTGTTTATAATTGATCTATTTTATAAAATGTCATAGTCAATGGTGATGGAAGACAAATCAACTGTTTATACCTAGTAAACAGTGGTGGATCCAGCAAAGTTTTATTGGGGTGTGCTAACCAATGGCGAAACCAGTGCCGAAGGCGCGAGATTTTTAGGGTGGTCCGGGGGCATACTCATACGTTGGTTAGACATAAGTTGGTTAGAATTAGGATAAACGTCATTTTTGTACCCCCCCCCC
>CACRXK020009236.1:0-19457 GCA_902702795.2 Paramuricea clavata
CTGTAAAAGGTAATTGACACAGTGATGATCTTTACCCTTTAAGTGGCTATGCACCCTGATACGCCCTACTCGCTACTTTATTTTCTTTAATTGCTTAATAAACTAACTTTATTTATACTGGATACCTCTGTCAGTTCTAAACTGTTCTCCCTAGAGTGTTAGTTAAAAAACAATCATGTAAAAATCGATGCTAAGGACAACAGAGCATAAGTCCCTTTACTAAGTCCCACCAAAACGTTACAAGACAAAGATTACGTTGTACTTACAAAACTAGATTGAACAATTAACTAATTTGCTTGCTCGAGGGGTAAATTCAAATTAAGATAATCGATTACCGAAAATCATCTACTCATATAGAAAATCAATCAAGAAAAAAAGGATTTATAAATCAAGAAATCTTATACGTCTTACAAATAATTTACCCATCGAGCATGCCAATACTGGACATTTATGAGCAACAGTTTGCAGTGAACGACACTTATTGTACAGTGTTTTCCAAGTTCTAGGCCTTAATCTTGTTAAGTTTATTTTTGTAGTACACGTATAGTTTAGTTTTAAGGATAAAAAGGAAGAGGACAATTTGTCATCACAAGGCAAACAGTTCCATAGATATACAGTTCTATTGAAGTACCAATTTCTAAAGAGAACTGTAACAGAATTTTACTCTGTCTAACCAGGGCGTCTATAAGAATTCTTATAGACGCCCTGGTCTAACCTTGGACGATTTTACTCGTCATGGGAGAGTGCTGCCACTCGATGGGTTAAGCAACACAAAAAAATAATAACAAACCTTCATTCTGCTAAGTTTGAGTCATAGTTTCACTTTGATCCATCATTCGACTTTCACAGGGTGCAAAATTATTTCAGGGGAGCTGGTGCGCACCTCCTCGGTGCTCGGACTAAAAGCTGGGCTAGATGGCATTCTCGGGACACCAAATCTTTCATGAGCGATATTTGAAGTTTAAAAACTTTTTTCGTAATAGTTATATTATTTTTGACAGATCTAAATTGCGAAATTGCTAGCAATTATAATAAACGTAGTTGGAGAAACAAAACGTAGAACGATTCATTCTTGACTTAGCTAACACCCTGGCAGCGTTTTTCGCATTGCAGTTATAAACTGCAATAGCAGATAATTAGCATGCACTGACGCACAGTCCTTAGAACAGCGCAGTTTTTGTGTGTAATTCTTTTGTGAAACCTTCCATCCTGCCAATTTAGTTACGTGACGCCAAATACATGCAGACAACCTGTATCACCAGTAAATAATACAGTTTTATCTTTAATGATTTGCAAAATATTTCCATTACAGGTTTTCCCCGATGTTTTTACTAAACGTGAGCTGAATAATCTGCGCCTGCATTGCCCGAACACGGGGTGTTCATGGATTTGCACTAATGAAGAGATGCAGGTGCGTTTGTGGGTGGGCTGAAGGTTGGAGGAATGAAAACTTAGGTTGGGAGAGAATTAGAAAGACAGTACAGTGGGGAGGGGAGAGAGGAAGGAGGAAGGAGGTGGGAAGACTGGGGGAAAAGATAAACTCGTCCCTCCCTTTTCTCTTTCCTTTTCCCCTCCCTCCTTTCCTGCTTTCGCTTGTATCCATAGGAATACGGGCGGAAAAAATTAGGGGGGATTGGCAAAAAATTACCCGACGATGATGGAATTGCCCAGCATGGGTTGTAGAAGGAAGACATTTCAAAACGTCAATCTTAAAACCATAAATAAAAAGTATAGAATTATTTATGAGTATTTCTAAGATTTCATTCTTCAGGATGCCAAAACTCATCACTCTACTGCATTATTTTTGAATTTATATGAAACAAAGGTTTAGAAAATTGCCCGATTTTTAAATACAGTTTGCCCGACGAAACACCCACTTGGAGGAGGGGGGCTGCAGCCCCTCCAGGCCCCCTGTCTCTTATGCCCATGATTGTATCTCCTTCATACCTCAGTTACCATCATTCGAGATTTTAGATATAAGATGGTAGAATGTGATTATAATTTCCTACTTTTAGAAACACGACGCAGAATGTGCTTTTCGCTTAATAAGTTGTATTCATACCCAGTGCAAGGATAAGTTCCTGCGTTCTCATTTGGGTGAACATTTGCAAAGCGAATGTAAATATCGGAATGTGAAGTGTCAGTATTGCAGAAAAGATGTTCCATTTGCATCGATTCAGGTAAATATTTAACATTTTGTATGTGTTTTAAATTGTTACAATAAGCTTGTCGTCTATGATCGTTTGACGTAAAACTTAATTATTTCCGTTCTGTCAGAACTCGTTTTGACCATATTAGACAGATTTAGATCGAGAACGCGAACGTCAAAGACGACGTGAAAATGGCGTCAAAATGGCGTGGCATATCCATACATGGGCACAACACGCCATTTTCACGTCGTCTTTGACGTCCGCGTCCTCGATCTAAATCTTTCTATTTATTGGATGAGCTCGCCTGAGTACCCCAGTGTACTTGAAAGTTGAATAATAAATGCAGTAAAAACCGGCATGAAAGAACCACTATTTTTATGTCAGGGTGAAGTGGTTTTTATACAGTCACCCTAAGTACCCATTGATACTGGGCAAATCTTGTCAAGTTGTGTATTAAGTGGTTCGAATTTCTAGTCAGAGACAATTGTTCCTAGTTTAGTGTTTTAAAGTATTTTCTTATTTAGTGAGCTTATGACGCTATTACACGAATAGTTGCTGTTGAAATGCCTCCAAATTTTATAAAATATTTCTTATAAATTATAAATTAAGTTTGTACCCGCCTATACCTGCCCGCAGTACATGCTTTCTACTTTAAGAACCAGTCTCACTTGTATGTTGGGTGCCATGATTGCCCAAATTTCAAACTGGTGGTTCTTAACAGTTAACCCAGTGGTTCTTTTATGTGAGGCTTTTACTGTAAACTCTTTGCTTGTTTGGGCACATGTTGGAACGGTCTGCGAAGGTGCTCCCGTGAATTGTAGATACTGTAAAGCTGAAATCTTGAGAAAGGACATTGAACAACACGAACAACTGATATGCGACGAGGTTCCAGGGACATGTGAATTCAATGTGGTGGGCTGTCATCATGATGGGGTAATGTTTTGTTGTGGCCAGTTTTCGATACCAACACTAATATGTAGTTATCTTGTTATAATTTCAACCAATGGCAACAAAGAATTATCAATCAATGATGTCACAACATTTTTAACCCGGGCTAACAAAATATTATAAGCCAATGGGTGACACAGGTAATGTTTTGTTGTGGCCAGTTTTCGATACCAACACTAATATGTAGTTATCTTGTTATAATTTCAACCAATGGCAACAAAGAATTATCAATCAATGATGTCACAACATTTTTAACCCGGGCTAACAAAATATTATAAGCCAATGGGTGACACAGTATTATCAGCCAATGGGTAACACTGTATTATCAGCCAATGGGTAACACTGCAGTATTATCAGCCAATGGTAACACAGTATTATCAACCAATGGTAGCAGAGTATTATCAACCAATGGTAACACAGTATTATCAACCAATGGTAGCACATTATTATCAACCAATGATAACACAGTATTATCAACCAATGGGTAACACAGTATTTTTAGCTAATGGTAACAAAGTATTATCAACCAATGGTAGCAGAGTATTATCAACCAATGGTAACACAGTATTATCAACCAATTAGCACATTATTATCAACCAATGATAACACAGTATTATCAACCAATGGGTAACACAGTATTTTTAGCTAATGGTAACAAAGTATTATCAACCAATGGTAGCAGAGTATTATCAACCAATGGTAGCACAGTTTTATCAACCAATTTTTAGCGGGTAACACAGTATTATCAACCAATGGGTAACCAGTATTATCAACCAATGGTAGCAGAGTATTATCAACCAATGGTAACATAGTATTATCAACCCATAGTATTATCAACCAATGGTAACACAATATTATCAACCAATGAGTAACACAGTATTATCAGCCAATGGTAACACAGTATCACAGTTTAGGTTTCATTCCTGTAATAACAAAATAGAGAGTTTATAAGCTTCGCGTTTCTACGTCAAGCGACAACGCCGGGCAAAGAAAATGTTTACGCTTCACGCTGACAAAAGAAAGAAAATATGAAGCAAAGAATTTAAACTAAAATTCTGCCAAGAAAAATCGACTTTACCTTTTATCGTTGTGCTCAAATGTGAAGCTTGAACTTACTAGTAAGCGACGACCATAACTGAACCTCAAGGAAGAACAATTTAGAACTATCATGTATAAAGAACCTATTCCAACCAACAATTTTAAGAAATACAAAACAAAACATACTCCAAATTATAGTATTTTGTGCGCTCAAAAAACTAAGAAGACACGCCAATATATTATTATTATTATTAATATTTCGATTTTATTTCAAAATCGAACCTACTTTTGCAAAGTGAGCTAAGTGTTTAGCGGCGGATTTTTGAATTTGATGTGTGAGACCTCCGTGAAAAAGTAGTTTGTTAGATGTTACAGTATTTGAAGAGTAGAGAAGTTTGACAATGAGTTTGAAATGAAAATCGAAATATTAGCGCGTGTCTTCTTTTGTTACATTCGCTTTTGTTACATGCGTTTCTTTTGGCGCAGTCATCAGAGTAAGCGCCTTTCACCTCTGAGTTCGTGGGTTCGATTCTCGCTACGGACTCATGTGAAAAGAGTCTGTCAACGCTCTGTTGAAAGTCGTGGGTTTTCTCCGGGTGCTCTGGTTTCCTCCCACGCGAAAGTTGACAGGGTGGGTTAGGATAAACACAGTGAAGAAAGTAATATCACAATTGTTGTCAGGGGCGAAACTTGAGGGGGTACGCCCCCTCCCCCCTAAAAAAACCCGAATCATCCCGATTGGCAGGGCAATCAAAGATTTTAAATGATAGAATGTAAAGTTATTAAGTAACTTATTACAGCTAGCAAACAATAAGCAGTTCGTATGCATGTACATTAGCATCGGCAGTTCAATTATACACGTAGCTTAGTGATGTATTGTATTAGCGCTGGCGCTGCAGGGCATCATTGGAGTTTGGCGGGGCAATTCTGCCAGAGTCCAGAGCTCAATATAACGGTCGGCCACCGGCCATTAGCCGAGCAAAATGCTGACATGGCCGTCTACTGATTGCTCTGCACGGACATTATGGCCGACTGTTTTGTCTCATTAATTTGAATAATTCTTCCTTTATTGTTGCAAATCTTTTTAACAAAATATGTAATCTTTAACACACGCAAACAAAGATTCCGTCTGCTAAACAATCATAGAATCTGACTTCGTCCCGATCCACATAATAACAATGTCATCTCGTCAATTATTAAAACAACCGCGTCTATTAATATATATACTGTTACTGAGTAAGTTTTCGTTGATATTGTGTAATTTTGTTAACCATTATGCATATGGTTTTGGACTTTTGGTAGTTGTTACGGTTTTGGTTTCTAGTACTGTGACAACTGACAACGTCCCTCTTGAGAATAATTAAATTAAGTGTCCGATCATGTCCGACCAAAACATGGGGTGGCCTGACAATGATAGACAAAGTTTTCAGAATTATATTGAACTCTGTGCCAGACACCCCCCCCCCCCCTAATTAAAAGGGGCTAGTTTCGCCCGTGATTGTTGTAAAGATAAAATAATCTAGGCTAACTATGTAATTAGGTAAGCATATAATACTTGATGTAAAGCACATTTGATCATACCACATGTAAATTTACGCTATAGAAATGCTAATCTGAGCATGGGAGTATGTTTTGTTAAACAAAAATAAAATCAGCAGTTACTGGTGTTATAGTTAAAATTAAATCCCAGATAAAAGATGAGTAGTATAAGTACTATTTAAAACACGAGTAGGAGTGTTTTATCAGATATAAAAAGCGAGGCGCAGCCGAGCGTTTTATGTCTGATAAAACACGACAACGAGTGTTTTGAATAGCTTAAAATACGACTACAAAAGACTACTAATTAGGATGAACCATTATATAATCATACTAATTAGGATGAACAATTATATAATGCCACATGCTTTATCAGATATAAAGTCACTCCACGTGACATATTATGGCTGACATGATTTGCCACAAGGTTTATGAATTATTAATGAGTATTTTAAATAAATAAAATATTCTGAAAAACATAGATGAGCAAATGCTCAACTGCTTAACTGATAAACACTCAATAGACCTTATGCATAATGACGTCATAAGGCTTGATGCCCGCGAGGAATGCTGGTCTTAGTAGTAGTCATCGCCCGGGAAAATTAAACAATTCAAAATGGCCACTATCGAAATTTTTCCCGGTCGATGACTACTAAGACCAGCATTCCTCGCGGGCATCAAGCCTTGTGACGTCATTATGCATAAGGTCTATTGTCTTTTGTCAATCGTTATTTACAATTCATTTTTTATTCAATTTGTAGAGTTTGAAGCGAAAGGAGTTACGTCAACATGCAAACGATGGATTGATAAATCACGTCAGGTTAATGCTACAGTATATTCTCTCCTTTGTTTCTCAGCTGAGTAACTATATTCCACGTACGGAATTCACAGGGATGATGCAGAAAGTTGGTAATGATATTACGGAGGTTCGCTCTGGCTTGGCCGAGAAGTTTGTCATGGTTGTCGGAAAGTTGACCGGCTTGGAAAGACGGATTGAAGGTTTGGAGTCCAGTGGTGGTGGTGATGGAAGGAACAGGAATGAAGTGCAGGAGCTGAAGAGTAAACTTCGAGACCTCACTACTGAAAGCAGCAACTTGCGTGAACGGAATATGAGTTTAGAGCGAGAAGTGAGAGATAAGATCTCAATTATTGATCGTTTGCGAAGTAGGATGGATCAAATGGACGAGTCTCTTGCTCTGAATACAGTCAAACTTACCGATCTGGAGTCTCAAAGAGGTCCGCGTGCACAACAAGTTATCCACAGTTACAATGGCACTCTACTCTGGAAGATTGAAAGCTACCAGAGAAAACGGCAAGATGCCATCAATGGAGTGAAGACGGCCTTGTACAGTCCACCTTTCTATAGCGCTCAGTATGGTTACAAGATGTGTGCTAAAATATATATGAATGGGGATGGCTTTGGAAAAGGGTCGCATTTGTCATTGTTTTTTGTTGTGATGAGAGGTGACTTCGATGCTCTTCAAACCTGGCCATTTCAGAAGAAGATCACGATGATGCTCTTGGATCAAGGCAATGGAGATCATATGATTGATGCGTTTAATTCAGATCCTCAGAGTTCCTCGTTTCAACGCCCGAAGTCTGATATGAATATCGCTTCGGGTTCCCCGCTCTTTATGCCTCTTGATAGCTTGAATAACCGTCAGTACATCAAGGATGATGTTCTCTTTATTAAGATCATCGTCGACTGAACGAGATGCTGGGGTTATCTATTTGGTACATACAGCTATTTCAATTGAGGTTGTCCCCGAGCAAAGCGGAAAAGTCGAATACGAGCGCGAAAGGCTTGCTGGGAATCGCTAAAAAATTAATGCATTTTTTAGCGATTCCCAGCAGCCTTCGCGCTCGTATTCGAATTTTCCGCTTTGCTCGGGGACAACCTTAATTGAAATAGCTGTATGCATGGAACAGGGTTAAGAATTGGCGAGATCAGTTTTGCGTCCTGTTTACTGTTACTACTACTGTTGCTGTTGCTGTTGCTGTTGCTGCTACAGCTGCAGTAACTTTACCGTATTTCACTAATGTACATTTCTACAGTTTTAAAATTTATATATATATAATATATATTATTATATATTATTTATAATATATAATAATATATAATATATAATACGACAATATATATATATATATATATATATATCTCACTAGGAATGGTAATTGGTGTCTCGAGACCTTTTGCACCCGCGGTGTTTACCTCGTGTACCACGTGATGAACTCTTTGGACATCTCATGACTGCTTTTGAACTCCAACGAAGTTCATAAACAATCCAGTGTATGCCAGGAGAAATTGCCTAAATAACCTTTGATTAATGTAAACGGTAAATAGGGTTGTAAAAAGAACAGTAAATGCTCAAGCATGTTTTAGAACTGCAAATCGAGGTAACACAAACCTTATTGCCTTAGTATGCTTGTCTACCGACATTACCAAGTATATTTATTATTGTAGTTTATAAATAGCAATCGAGTGAACAATCGCGTATTTTGCAGTTGAAGAATGTTGTAGACTGTACCTTCACACCTTGAGAATCAGAATCAAAATATTGCTTTTAAAGTGTTGTAAAGGTAAATTGCTCGATCATAAAAGGCCTAAAACTCCGCTATTTCCAGTCGTACATCGGCGGATGTTGAAGTTCCAGAGCGGTCACGAGGTTAATCAAAAAGTTCATCACGTGGTACATAAAAAATCCCGCGCGTGCAAATCTCTAGTAGCAAATCTCGAGGGAGCAATTTACCACTCTAGTAATTAGAATAGTATGATTAAAAATGAAAAAGTGCAGCATAAGTCTGGTGACTTAAGTAACTTTCTCCAATCGGCCTTCAGTTACTATAATACCTGCTTTCGCAAAACCTGGCCAATTTTTTAACCCCCTTCCGTGCCTTTGTACCAAATGGATGACCCCATAAACTTGCCTTGTTTTGACAAATGTCAAGACAAGTCATTCCTGAAAGAAACAGTTGGCGTAGAGTTCCGGAGAGTGTCCAAGCCATGTACATCCGATTGAGAATTAGATGCCAGAAAAACTAAAAACGGAAAAAATGATCGTGTATTAGCGATGTGATCAAAAACTAAATGTTGCCGTTTGAGTATCACGACAAATCAGTCCTGAAAGAAACAGTTGGCGTAGAGTTTTAGAGGGTGTCCATCGTATATGTGAACAAATTATGTCATTGCCGAACAAGGAAAGCTGGCAGCTTGTCATTACAGAGATCCGCGCAAGATAATCGAGTCCTTGACCAGAAATATGTGCGATAACATAACAGGTTTTAAAGTTAAACTTGATGACCAACAAGAAGTCATTTCCGAAAAACATTATTAGATGCATTTCGTGTTCTTTTAAACGATCCTTTGTATGCCCTGGGATCGGAGAACGCGCACCAATGTTATTGGTTATCGATGCACTGGATGAAAGCGCGGTTGGAGGAAAAAGTGAATTTCTGTAGTTAATCTCGGAAGAGTTTCCAAACCTTCCGCCATAGATCAAGATCTTGATCACAAGCAGACCAGAGCTACCAGTGAAAGAAAAATTGCAGTTTATCAAACTGGAGCACGTTACCTCGCGCCATACGAAAAACGAAGAGGATCTCGTAAAGTATCTTCGAAATTCTTTATCACTTATCTGTGATGAAGACGCAGTCCTTGAGTCATTAGCTTGCAAATGCGAAGGATCATTTCTTTACGCATATTACACTCAATTGGAGTTGAATGCAAGAACGAAACAGCTAACGACAGAAAATATTTTAGAACTTCTTTCCAAATGCAGAGTTGGTTTTTACCAAAAGCAATTTAAGCATTTAAGAAATCAACTCGGCGATCCTGTTTCCTTGGAAGTCAAGTTGAAACATTTTCTTGAAGTCCTTGTTGAGGCCCTAGGCCCATTGCCATTGAGTTTATTGCCCGAGTGTCTAGGGTTTCCTGACGATATCGACATCAGTTTACCACGAATATTTAACTGTTTATCACAAGTCACTTCGTGATTGGTTGACGTGTGATGGTTATAAAGACCATGCTTTTAGAGTTGATTGTCAAATCTTGCGAGAAGCTTGTTTCTAAGGAAAGCAACTCAAAACCATCAATTCATCGGAAGTCAATTTGAAGCGTTTTCTTGACGTCCTTGTTGTAGCTAAAGGTCCACTACCATTAAGTTTATTGCTGTCTGATGATACCGAGTACGAAGTGCGTGAGGCAATCGATGAAGTGATTTCCTCGATTTTGCCTGTTTACGACGATTGTTTAACTGTTTTTCACAAGTCACTCCGTGATTGGTTGACGTATGATGCATGGTTATAAACAACATGCTTTTACTGTTGAGATGTTTGATGAAACTATTTCATTGAGTAATTTGTCCAGCTTCAAGCCATTTCCTTCCTCAAGGTATGGAATTTCTCATATGATCCAGTCTGGTAGCGAAACCGGTTACCATTTGTCAGTTGATGTCCATGTCAAAATTCTCCATGCCAGGACAACGATTCACCCACACCGATTTCACGAAATTAGAGACGAATGGCGTGAAATCGTTAAGAATTCAAGTTCAAGGAGCGAACTTTTGCAGGAGTTAGACTGACATATCAGGCTTTTACATCTGTTCACATATATCTTTACATTTTTACTCCCTGCTACAAGATACCATTCACTGGCATGACTGCGTCTTGCACCATACCAATGAGTTAATAAAGTTGACCAGTTATAAGGACTATGGTTGTGCAAGGTCTACTCATACGCTTCATTGGATGCCCGTGTAGTTACTTGAAAGCAATCACAGACTTGTCCCCGTTAAAGTTCAAAAGCTATCACGTGATGCCATATTTTGAAAAGTTAAATATGTTCGGTGTTGTCGACCAACGTCCAATGTCGATTCAGCGTTCGTTCGTTTCAGAACCGTGTATCATTTCATGTTGCTACTTCTCACCAGATGACTATTTTCTGGTAACTTGTGGAAATACCGCTCTTCTATTCGTTCTTATTTGGGACACTAAGTTTTGTACTGTTATACAAGTCTTGCCATCCTTTATTATGCGCGCAGTCGGCTGGTGGTGGTTAGAAAGTTTGCTTTGGATATATGATGGTGGTCTCGTGAAGATACCCATTTTCAACGGACGAACCTTAAACCTTTCAAGCGCACGCTACAGGCCGTCCTAAACAACGGACGACGTCACAGCCGCAAGCTTATTAGGAAAGGCGTAGTGTTCCGTGTTTTACCCTCTGCAAAAAAACGTGTTATGTATATCATGTTATATATCGTGAACCAAGATGGGAGATCTGTATGTGGTATTATGGCAATTTTTGGCTTAGACTTTCATAAAAGGAAGCCTTTCGTCTAAGGCGGTGTGAATAAAATATTACCGCACAGCAGTGACGGATGGAAACGACAACAACATTGCATCATGGGAGTTGAGTTGTGTCAAAATCGTCGCTGAGTGCCAGGGAAACTATCCATGACAAACCAGGAAGCAGTATTACCAAGCCATGCTATGTTTTCGAAAGCCGGTACGTATAAACCATTGTATAACAATGAATATTATTTCCGAGCATATTTTCAAAGGTGAGGCAACCAGGAAACGTTAGGGCCATTTATACTAGCGAAAATAAGTCGCGGCCTAAATAAGCCGCGGCTTAAATAAGTCGCGAACAACTCGTATAAACAGTCAATTTCCAATAAGCCGTGGCTTATTTAGGCCTATAGCTTTCAAGCCTGGGCTTATTTTACCCGCGGCTTATTGCAAATTGACTGTTTATACGAATCGTTAGCGACTTATTTAAGTCGCGGCTTATTTAGGCCGCGGCTTATTTTCGCTCGTATAAATGGCCCTATTAACACTGTGGAAAAACGTCTGCGCATGCTCCTGACTGAAGTTCGTCTGATATCAAAGTTATTATCAACCAATGGGTAACACAATTTAAGTCGCGGCTTATTTAGGCCGCGGCTTATTTTCGCTCGTATAAATGGCCCTATTAACACTGTGGAAAAACGTCTGCGCATGCTCCTGACTGAAGTTCGTCTGATATCAAAGTTATTATCAACCAATGGGTAACACAGTATTATCAACTGTTGGTAGCACAGTTTAGGTTTCTTTCTGTAATATAAAGCAATAAAGAGTATGAACATTGTGAGGTATGATTATTGTGACAAAAGAAAGAAAATATGAAGCAAATAATTTAAACTAAAATTCTGCCAAGAAAAATCGACTTTTCCTTTTCTCGTTGTGCTCAAATGTGAAACTTGAATTCACAAGTAAGGGACGACCATAACTGAACCTCGAGGAAGAACAGGAGGGGCCAAAATGGTCGAGGGGCACCGGGGTGGGCCCCGGAGGGAAGCTTTGCCCCCAGTTATATAGTTAAAAAAAGCCCTGCCATGAAAAGTAGTTTGTTAGATGTTACAGTATTTAAAGAGTAGAGAAGTTTGATGAGTATGAATTAAAATCGATATAATACCGCGTACCGCGTGTGTTCTTTTGTTACATACACAAAATGCTGTTATTCGGTGCATGTTTTGTTAAACAAAAATAAAATTACAGTTATTGGTGTTATAGTTAAGATTAAATCTCAGATAAAGGATGAGTATTATAAATAAATAAAATATACTGAAAAAACATAGATGAGAAAATGCTCAACTGCTTAACTGATAAATGCCCAACTGCTCAATTGTCTTTTGTCAATCCTTACTTACGATTCATTTTTATACAATTTGTAGACTTTGAAGCGAAAGGAATTGCGCCAACATTCAAACGATGGATTGATAGACTATTCCAGATTGATGTTACAGTATATTCTCACCTTCCTTCTCCAGCTGGGCAACTATATTCCACACCCGGATTTTACTGGAATCATGCAGAGAATTCGCAATGCTTCACTGAGCTGGGTTCGCTTTGGTTGAGCCGAAAAATTTGTAATGGTTGTCGGAAACTGACTTGGAAAGACCGGTTGAAAGATCGGCTTCCAGTGGTGGTGATAGACTAAGTGTGGATGATGCAAATGTTAGAAATGAAGTGCAGGAGCAGAAGAGTAAAGTTTGTAAAGTCTATTTGGTACATGTGCATCGAACAGGGTGAAGAAGTTGGCGAAATTTTGCGTACTGCTATTATACTGGCTATACTGCTACTGGAAAAAATAACTACTTGGTCTCAACATTCGTGTTGATGAGGGTAAAACGGCTGGCTGTATTTTGTGAGTTGATTGGTTATGGTGCTAAATTTAACTTAGATGAAATTGATGGAAAAGCTGTTTTGTTTCATGGTGCTAAAAATAACCTTGGTGCCGTATTGGCGCATTTATTTCTCAGTGGCCTTGACCTCAACGTAACTGATGATGTTGGTAGAACTGCTGTGTTTTATTGCGATAAAGATTTCTTGAGAGCAGCAGATGAAGTTTCGATAAATGCAAGAGATCTGTATGGTAGAATCCCATTATTCTACGCTTTTCAACGTGCAACGATACAACAAGAGCTCGGTATCTTATTGAGAAAGGAGCAGACCTTCACGATTTTTAACGAAACAAATGTTTTAAAGGCTTTGGCCTTCGCTCGAGAGCAATGTTTCATCACCAACGTCAATTACCTCTGTTATTTTGCTTGTCATCAAGTACCTGGAAAGTGGTAACTGAAGACAATTATTGGCAGTCGTCAATCAGAGGATTGGTAGATGTCTGCAGATTTTTGTTGATCTAGCAGTATCACCAATGATTCACAAAACGTCATAGACTTTCCTTGTGTTGAGAAATGTCAAGACAAGTCATTCCTGAAAGAAACAGTTGGTGTAGAGTCCAGAGGGTGTCCGTCATAATGTGAACCAAGTGTATGTCATTCATAATTGGATGCCAAAAAACTAAAAACGAAATAAATACAAACGTCATAGACTTTCCTTGTGTTGAGAAATGTCAAGACAAGTCATTCCTGAAAGAAACAGTTGGTGTAGAGTCCAGAGGGTGTCCGTCATAATGTGAACCAAGTGTATGTCATTCATAATTGGATGCCAAAAAACTAAAAACGAAATAAATACGATCGTGTATTAGTGTCCTTGTGTTGACAAATGTCAAGACAAGTCATTCCTGAAAGAAACAGTTGGTGTAGAGTCCAGAGGGTGTCAGTCGTATGTGAACCAAGTGTATGTCATTCATAATTGGATGCCAAAAAACTAAAAACGAAATAAATACGATCGTGTATTAGTGTCCTTGTGTTGACAAATGTCAAGACAAGTCATTCCTGAAAGAAACAGTTGGTGTAGAGTCCAGAGGGTGTCAGTCGTATGTGAACCAAGTGTATGTCATTCATAATTGGATGCCAAAAAACTAAAAACGAAATAAATACGATCGTGTATTAGTGTCCTTGTGTTGACAAATGTCAAGACAAGTCATTCCTGAAAGAAACAGTTGACGTACAGTCCAGAAGATGAAAAAAAAAACTATAAACGAAATAAATACGATCGTGTATTAGTGTCCTTGTGTTGGCAATTGTCAAGACAAGTCATTCATGAAAGAAACAGTTGACGTACTGTCCAGAAGATGAAAAAAACAACTATAAACGAAATAAATACGATCGTGTATTAGTGTCCTTGTGTTGACAAATGTCAAGACAAGTCATTCCTGAAAGAAACAGTTGACGTACAGTCCAGAAGATGAAAAAAAAAACTATAAACGAAATAAATACGATCGTGTATTAGTGTCCTTGTGTTGGCAATTGTCAAGACAAGTCATTCATGAAAGAAACAGTTGACGTACTGTCCAGAAGATGAAAAAAACAACTATAAACGAAATAAATACGATCGTGTATTAGTGTCCTTGTGTTGACAAATGTCAAGACAAGTCATTCCTGAAAGAAACAGTTGACGTACAGTCCAGAAGATGAAAAAAAAAACTATAAACGAAATAAATACGATCGTGTATTAGTGTCCTTGTGTTGGCAATTGTCAAGACAAGTCATTCATGAAAGAAACAGTTGACGTACTGTCCAGAAGATGAAAAAAACAACTATAAACGAAATAAATACGATCGTGTATTAGTGTCCTTGTGTTGACAAATGTCAAGACAAGTCATTCCTGAAAGAAACAGTTGACGTACAGTCCAGAAGATGAAAAAAAAAACTATAAATGAAATAAATACGATCGTGTATTAGTGTCCTTGTGCTGACAAATGTCAAGACAAGTCATTCCTGAAAGAAACAGTTGGTGTAGAGTTTTAGAGGGTGTCCGTCGTATTGTGAACCAAGTGTATATCATTGATAATTAGATGCCTAAATACTAAAAAGGAGAAAAATTATCGTGTATTAGCGTGTACCATCACAGAATCCACAGGTCGTGAACCAAGTTGGGACTTCTGATGTGACCAAAAACTCAGTATTATAGTTTGTGTTTCACCACACAGTAGCTCAGGTAAACTAAGAGCATCATAACATTGGTACTCATGTGATAATCCTTATCAAAGCAGCTGGATTGATAGCGATGGCTGGAATTAGTGCAGGATGGACAGTTGAGTCTAGATTGAAAAATGTTTGGATTATATGAATATGCTTGCAGTTATTATTGTCGCAGTGATGTGTTTATGTGAAAACAGGAAATAGAGGAAAGAAATTGGACGGGTTTTTTTTTGCTGTTCATAGTTTCTATTTTTATTTTCTTCATGTAGCATTATGCTTGCCGTTTGTGTGTGTGTCGTCAGCAAAGATATGTTGCATTATGGACTAACATTACGAATTAACGTCATCACCCTTTTTGGGTGATTCTTTTATGGAATAAGGTGGAAGGTATGGAAATATGAGCATATTACAGTGGAAGATGAACAGGGACAACTACATTGCATCATGCGAGTGGAGTTGTATCAAAATTTTTACAGAGGAGACAAGGGAACTAGCTGCTATAGTGTTGATCAAAGGTGAGCAAACCAAGAAACGTTGTTTCCTGGCTATGTTTCCCAGGCGTGGGTAAACCAGGAACGTTCTTCCCTCGTCCTTTTTTTCAAAGGTGGGAAATATATCACCTCTATAAACTTTTGCAGTGCATAAAAAAAGTGCACAGTTCTAAAATGTCCACTGAACTGAAAATTTCCATAACCGCACAAATATCAACTTCGTTTGACGGACAATTTATATAGATAACGGCTGTACTTTATAAATTATTCTCCAACTTGAGTTAGCATCACAGGGTTTAAAATAGCAGCCGTCTGCTGGATGTCACCAGCATTTTCACAGCACTAGCTGGCAACTTCTAAATTTGCAACGGGGTTTTCTTCTTAATTAATTCATCTAATTTGTAGGTTTTGAGTGAAAAAGATGCTGTCTTGGCATAAAAGGATCGCGTTAAAGCGTTCTGGCAGTCATGCATGAATTTCTGGTAGCCTGTAGCCATGAATTTCTGGTAGTCATGAATTTCTGGTAGCCATGAATTTATGGTAGCCATGAATTTCTGGTAGCCATGAATTTCTGGTAGCCATGAATTTCTGGTACTCGTAGCCATGAACAAGGCGGTAACTGTTTGATGAAAATCAATGCCCAGCATAATGCATGAAAGAGCCATGGTCGTTTTTAGTAAATATTTCAAAATTTTATTGTGTGATGGTTTATTTAATTACCTGCATTATACTGGCTGGGCATCATGATCCTGAAAAAAATCGCCGGTAGAAAAAGGTACACGCACCAAACAGCCCAATATTAAATTAAAATTATATTTATTTTAAACCCTGCATGATCAATTTCCATCTCGTTATCAGGGGAGCTTTGGTAATGAGTAAGAAAATATTAATTCTGCATGAGATCCACCTTTTTCCAAATATCAAAATTAAAACTTCGCAATCCGATCTCAGAATAAAGATAGTTTAAGGGTTTAAAGGGCAACATTTTATGTGGTGATATTTTGACTTTATTTGAAAGTCTTCTTTTGATTGTGCGTTGATTTTATTCTATCTCATTGAATTTTTTTATATTTATATTTATCATTATACCTTATAGGAGCTGCTCATACTTTTAAATGGTTGATAGGTCGTGGGATGTTGTGTTGGGCTTTTATATACTTGTTGTATGAAATTGTATTTCATTGCATTGAATGCTTGCTTGCAGTTAGCCTGACGTTCGTGCAGAGCGCAGAGCCAGAGAGTGTCCTCGGTATTTTCCAACTATGTCAATAAATATAAAATAATTCGTCTCAAGAATGCTTGCTAGCTGGCATTCAGCGTGCAGTTGATGCACAGCCCAGAGAGTGTCCTCCGTATCGTGAACTTCAATGTCAATAATCATAAAATAATTCATCTCAAGAATGCTTGCTGGCAGTTAACGTTCACGGAGGGTGTTCGCCGTATTGTAAACCACTCGAGAGTCGATGCTGTTGACAACATTTAGTAATACCTCTGCAGCCGTGATGCGTGTTGTTCTAGAGTGTTAAAATAATGAAAATGGGAAGTAGATTATGGATTGCATTACTATAATTATGCAGATTGCTTGCGTATAAACTTTGTCTTTGTATTTAGTTGTTGATGTTAACGGTTTTCTTATATATTTACTGTAATTATTCTGTAGGGTTTTGTTTCGTATTTGGTATTTCATAGTTAACTTGCAGTAGAAGACACAGTTGGCAAAAACCATTATATATGTATTTTGATTAACACTATAACTTCGGAAATTCGAATAACTTCAAATCCTTGATATCTAAGGCTGCGTTTACACTATAATGCTACGGCTAACATTCCGTTAAAAAATTACTACGTCTTTAGTGTTGAGAGTATATTGTGCTTACACTATAACGGAGTGGTTTGCACTTTGCCGTAGCGTACCACTACGTTTGGCACTGCGGACGCAAATCACTACGTTACGGTAAATTTGTCATAGCGTCATATATAGTGTAAACGCGGCCTTAAGACACAAGTCAACTCCTAATCTCCTGTTATCAAACTGTTTTGCTTCGTCGTGCAAAGGCCTGTCTACACGATACATTTATGTAGTCGTATACGCGTAAAAAAATATCGCCATATACAATTTTGTATCGGTCCGATACAGCATTACCCTGGATTCCAGAGCCTTCAGTAAATAATAAATTGAAACGTCGTGAAGGCTCTGGTTCAACGGGAGGATTCTTTGATACAGAATTAGTGGTTTTAGTACAGAATCTGTACTAAAACCACTAATTCTGTTTTGTGATTGGCGCGGTTTAATCAAAGAATCCTCCCGTTGAACCAGAGCCTTCACGACGTTTCAATTTATTATTTACTGAAGGCTCTGGAATCCAGGGTGATACAGCATTTGTCACAGAATAAAGAGACACAAAAGGTCGACTCAGCCCAAAAAAGCGCAAACCGCTGCCACACAATGATTCGTCATCAAAATGCTGACGTCCTGGTCCTAGTCCGTTGGGTATAGCTCTGGAGAATTCGAATGAGATCATGAATTTCAGATCTGTGCGAGAATTCCGGAAAAATCCCAAAGTTTGGCGTCAACCAATGAAAACGTATAGTGGGACCTAAAGATGAACTCTTGTTTTCGAAACTCTCAACTGGACTTCGTATCTAAGGGAAGACATTTCTGCTTTGGAAAAAGTACAAAGAAGAACATCCAAGTGTGCCTCAAGGAATAATCATGGACACGAAACATCGTATGTAGAAAGACTGAATCAGCTAAAATGGCCCATATCGGAAAAAATAAGGCTCGTGTTGTCTTTTATAGAGTGTTATAGGGCTGGGAACAAATTTGATACTTTTCACGAGGACCGATCTCTCGAATAGTAAATCGGGAGGAATCGTGACAAGTAACACCTGTTTCAAACGTCGAGCGCATTAAAAACAATAGATAATCAGCTGAAATGCCTCATTGTCTATTGTTTCTAATGCGTTCGGCACATGAGAAGCGCGACGTTTGAAACAGGCCTAACAGAACAAACTTATTTCCGTTCGTACACACTCCCTAGCATTCTTCCTTTATCATCTGGATGCATTGAGAATATTTTATTCATTGCTTGGGCATGTTTGGGCACCATTTCATTCTGTGACAATAAAGCGAAGCAGCGAAGAACCAGTTTGGGCACCATTTCATTCTGTGACAATAAAGAGGTTAAGATACCCCGGGTTACAGGTACGGGTGATACACACGTACCCGTAAACCGGATGCGACTTGCAACTTAAGAAATCCAAGATACTCCGGGCTTAACATCGTTCCAAGGCATTTCCCTTCATATATCGCTTGGCCATTTCCCGCCATCCTCCAAGCGAACGGAAATGCCCTGGGAATGAGGTTTTTGTTTAATTTTACGTGATTTCTTCCTGATTCAGATAAGGTCAGATAATGATCGGCTGCTCATGTTTTATCTAGTACTTATTTAATAGATTTCTTATATCTACAATGGGGTCTGGAACATAGACGGATTTTCATATTTTTTATGGGGGGGGTGAGCCGTGAGCAGGTGACTGAAGCAACACAAAGTGTCACCAAACCCCAGTAAGGTCTATATAAATTCTAGGGGTGGAGCACTAGAGCCGCGAGGGGGAGTCTAGAGAGCAGAAAACAAAGTATCCCTGGAAAAATTTGAAAAAAATCATGATTTCTAGCTTCGAAAAAACGTTTTTTGAAGTTGTCATATCAATGGATTTGGCCTAGACAAGTCATTCCTGAAAGAAACAGTTGGTGTAGAGTCCAGAGGGTGTCAGTCGTATGTGAACCAAGTGTATGTCATTCATAATTGGATGCCAAAAAACTAAAAACGAAATAAATACGATCGTGTATTAGTGTCCTTGTGTTGACAAATGTCAAGACAAGTCATTCCTGAAAGAAACAGTTGACGTACAGTCCAGAAGAT
>CACRXK020009237.1:0-19457 GCA_902702795.2 Paramuricea clavata
ACTTTGTTGGCAAGACAACGAAAAAGGGTTCAACGTCTGAGACAAGCCTTAAATAAGAAAAAGAAGAGAGACATAAGCAGGAAAGCAGCTTTGGAGGTATTACAAACTGTGCTTCCAGAAAGAATTGTCAAATTCATTGAAGTCCAAATGCACCTACACACCAGAAAAAACGGGGGGAAACGATACACACCAGAAATGAAATCTTTTGCCATATCACTCTACCATGTGAGTGGTAAGGCATATAGACTAGTTTCAAAATTTTTTAACCTACCTTCAAAAAGCAGTCTTCTGAGATGGGTATCTGGGTTACCAATATCTCCAGGGATATCACAAAAAGCATTGGATGCTATTGAAAGCAAGGTAAAATGCATGAGTGATGCTGGCAAGCTATGCACAATTTCCATGGATGAAATATCCCTGAAAACATCACTCATGTATGACTCCAGAAGAAATGAGGTTGTTGGTGTCGAAGATTTTGGAAAGGGCCATCGAACCAATCGCCTGGCAACAGCTGCTGTCGTATTCATGGCCCGTGGTATAACATCCAATTGGAAACAGCCCCTTGGATACTATTTAGTCCACGAGTCTTGTCCAAGCAGCATCCTAAAAACAAAATTGTTTGAGATAATTGGCCAAATTACATCGATTGGTCTCAAAGTACGTGCTATCATATCTGACCTTGGTTCTAATTTTCAGAAACTTCTAAGGGAAATGAACATCACACCAACAGCACCATGGTTTATGTACAATGGCAGAAAGATTTTCTATTTGTTCGACCCCCCGCACCTAATAAAGGCTGTCAGGAACAACTTGATTAATTACGACTTTCATTATGGCCACCAAATCGCCCAATGGAATGACATATTAACAATGTATGAAAGGGACAAGTCGCTAGCAATTCGATGCTGCCCAAAACTGACAGACAAACATATACATTTAACTGGATTTACGAAAATGAAAGTATGCTACCCAAATTCTTAGCCATTCTGTCTCCGCTACTATTTTCACCTATGTTAGTCTTGGTGCCCTACCTTCAACTGGTGCAAGCACTGCTGAACTTGTTGCCAATTTTGACAAAATATTTGACTGTCTGAACAGCTCAACATTAAACAGTTCAAAACAACATCGAAGACCAATCTCTGACAAGTCTGTTCACCATGAGTTTCTTTCAGACATGTTATCATTAATAAAATCCATAAAAGTCGTTGATAGTGCCACACAGCAAGACCACACAAACAACTTAAAATGTCCGAATGGTTTGTGCCTGACCATAACTGGAGTTTTATCCCTATGGAAAATGCTTCATGAAGAAGACTCCATTGATTTTCTTATGACAAGGCGGCTCAATCAAGACCCCCTTGAGAACTTCTTTGGCTCAATCCGCCTATAATCCTACCCCACTCCAATTCACCAGGGCTTTCAGAAAACTTTTCTATGATCACTGTCTAGTCCTTTCAAGTGGAAACTGCACAGAGGATCTAGATGTAATTCTACTGGCTGGGTCTAACTTCCAGAAAGCGTCAAAGCCACCTGAACGGGATGTCACAAAAGGACCAGCTGCAGCTCCTATGGAAGTTGATGTCACTGATTACAAATCCTGCCTAGAAGGTAACATCATTGGGATGAATGCAGTAACATATGTCACAGGCTATCTGCTTAAGAAGTACTTTCTGAAGCATTTCTGTGATATATGTCAGAATGCACTGACCAAGCAAGATCTAAACAGCAGCACACAATTGCTATGCTTATTCAAGACATACGAAGAAACGAAAGAAAAACCTTTTGGTGGACTTATTTCACCATCAGATACATTTTTAGACCATCTTCTGGGCTTGGAAGCAAAATTTGTTATAGAATTTGAAAACAATGTAAGTAAGTTAGAGATTGGGAAGTACTTACTTTCAAAACTTCCAACGTTTTCATTGTTAGGATGTCCAAGTTTTCCAAGCTTGTATTTGTTGAGACTCTTTGTTAGGGTGCGCATTCACTATGCATTAAAATTTGGTAACAAAGCACTGTACTCTGCAAAGAAAAATAGAAAATACCTGAAAGTAAGCCATTTATAGGTATGTAATAGTACCCTATTTTTCCCACTTTAAAAGTGCTTGTATGTAGAAACTCAACAACCCTTTTTTCCTCTGGAAAAACGTACGGTCGAGGTAGGGTTTGTTGTACATGCCTATTCCTACTGTGGCATTCAAAGATATTTGTTGCATCTTTTACAGGTAAAAAGGTGTCATACTTCTAAGTTGATGGCCAATTAACCTAGTATTATCAAATATATTTTTGTCTATGATTCTACAACAAGTAGAAAAAAGGTAACTATAGTAAGGTTGTACCATATTTCCAGACAATGGTACAAACCTTTTATTGAATAGCTTGCACTTTAAAGTGGAGTTGGCAGGGTAGACATGTTTTATGCAAATTATAAAATTACATTTTGTGGTTACAAGGGGCCGGTCATTATCTATGGTGGTGGTGGGGGGTGGGGGGGGACGGCACCAAAGAAAAATGTTTTTCGTGGCAAAAAGTCAAAAACCTGATTACCAACCTCAAATATCAATTAATAAATACCCACCCCTGACCAAAAACATTACAAACACATTGTAAAGGATCGGACTTTGAGAGTGGCTGAGATTACTGAACCGTCCGGATAAACTCGACAAAACAAACTAACAACAACGCATAGACCTTTCGTGGTCTATGTTACAAACGCATTGACTCTTCGTGGTCTATAGTCTTCTTGTATGTTAAACGTATATTTATCCAGGACAGTACGTAAAAACTAAAATAAACAATAATTACAAGTCATTAATCTATCTACTCTGCTATATATTACAATTATAAATCACTACAGTATATTATTATATAAACGTACCTCTGTCCCCGCAGATCCCTTTTTATAAACTCTTAGTTAATAACTCTCGTTTATATCACCGTTCGATTTCGATGCGCTCTGACTATAAGCGCTCTAACTATAACTAAACAATTCCAAATTCTATCTACTAATCTTTTTGTGTTAATTATTTATTCATGCATATCTTATCATAAACTGTTTAGAATAATTAAACTAATTAGAAGTCAATTCTTAACATGGCTCCTCTAAATTGTATAGCAATTTAACTATTTAAAATTAAAACTTATCGTTTATCGACGTCAACAGTTTACCACTCATCATTATGATCCTGGCTTTACACATGGCTCCTCGTCAGGGACTACCCGGTCTTCATACTCATCTCTGGACAGGAGGAGAACCAATTTCTGAACAGGTCGATCTAAATAGGAAATAGGTTGTTTTTGTCTTCCTTGGTCGTCTAAAGTACTGTCAGCTAAGGCGATTTTGACCTTTCAAACGAGTCCGTCATTCTCGGGATATGTCTCTACAATTCTTGCGAGCTTCCATCGGTTGCGAGGCGTATCTATATCCTTTACAATGACCACATCTCCAATCTTAAGATTCTTTCGGGGACGCATCCATTTTTGCCGTACTTGTAAGGATTGAATAAATTCGTTTCTCCAACGTTAACAAAACTTGTTAACCAGATACTGAACCCTTGGTGTGCAACCTTCTGATGATGGTGACAGATAACTAACTCGGTCACATGGCCTTTTCTTGGAAGGATACATGGGTGCTTAACGTTCTCAGGAATACTTGCACGTCTGATTCGGCCACCCACACGCAGAATACCATCCTTACCAAGGAACGGATCTAGTTGATAAATTGAACTCGATTTTTTCACAGTTTTTCTGACTTGGTTTCGAACATCTCCGGAGGGAGGGGTTATGTTCTGTGGATCCTGATGACGTAATAAAACAATCTCATTGTCGAATGCTTTGTTCTGAACAATCCTGATGATTTCACTTTCAGCATCCTGGAGTTCATCGACGTTTACTGGCTTGTAGGACAACTTTTCTTGCCTGGTAGCCTTGATGCTTTTATTCACTAGCTGTTTCAAATCTTTACTAATGGGATTTGTTTGTCCGTCATCTTCGATTTCTTTCCGCTCCGGCTTGTTACCATCGGAGGCTGACGAACTCTTCTGATGCAGCTGATTTATAAGTCTCTTTCTAAGACGAAGACAAAACGAAATAGCTCTCTTAGCTTGATTCCAACTGGAAAAACGACGCAAACGTTCTTCAATGTCTGCTAGTTCCTTGACCTCAGTGACAAGTGTGGAACTCTTTCTCACTTCGGGGTCATCTGGAGAAACAGCGACTGCGTTCTCGATTACACCTCCCTGTGTGTCAAAATTGGTCCAAAGGAAATCGGGTCCATGCCACCACTCTTTCTTGTCAATTAAGTCTTGGGCGTAAAGACCACGGGAAGCATAATCAGCTGGATTTTCTTTCGACTCTACATATCTCCATTGAGCAAGTGAAGTAAGGTCACGAATCTGTTCAATTCTGTTTGCGACGAAGACATGGAAACGACGCGCACTGTTGAAAATGTACCCAAGTACGACTTTACTGTCAGACCAAAAGAACTCATTGACTTGCTCGTACTCTAACTTCCTTTTCAATAACACCCCGACTTTCGCCGTCACCAACGCAGCAGTAAGCTCTAAACAAGGAATTGTTACAAGCTTCAACGGTGCCACTCGAGATTTCGCCAACACCAACGAACAATGAATCTGACCCAGATGATCAACGAGCCTCAAATAGGAACACTGTCCGTAACCAATTTCACTTGCGTCCGAGAAATTATGCATTTCCACTACTTTGATTTCTCCAAAGTCGACTGGTACATAGCAACGAGGGATACTTAGTTTTGCTAAGAGTACTACATCGTTTCTCCATCTTTCCCATCTCGACAACAGATAATCTGGAATCTTGTCATCACAATTCGCTCCATCTCTACATAACTCTTGAAGGATTCTCTTTCCAATTAGCACGAACGGAGCAAGGACTCCCAAGGGGTCAAACACAGAACTCACTGTTGACAAGATGCCTCTTCTTGTAAGTGGTCGGTCAGCCAATTCAATCCGAAATTTAAGAGTATCAGTTTCCACGTACCATTGGACTCCCAGGGCTCTCTCAATTGGAAGGGCATCACAAGTTGGATCCAGGTCTTGAATGCCTTTCGCACGTTGTTCGGGGGGAATTGCTTCAATGACTTCCTTACTGTTTGAGATTATCTTGTGAAAACGAAAGCCTCCTTTCTTGCATAGCATTTTGGTCTTCTGGATTAGATCGATAGCATCGGTGGGCGTGGAAACAGACTTTAATCTGTCGTCAACATAAAAATTATCTCTCACAAAATTGGCTGCTTGGCTACCACATTCTCTTTCGTAGTCATCGGCTGTCGTCTTTAGACCAACGTTGGCGCAACCAGGTGATGAAGTTGCTCCAAATAAGTGCGCTGTCATTCGGTACACAATTGGTTCGTTGTCCAAATCACCATCCTTCCACCATAGGAAATGAAGGAAATTTCGATCGTTGACATTCACCATCACTTGGTGAAACATAGCCTCGAGATCGCACATGAAAGCAGTGTTATCTTGGCGGAAACGACAAAGAACGCCCAGCAGACTGTTTGTAAGGTCAGGTCCTTGTAATAGATTTTGATTTAGGGATTGTCCTTTGTATACAGCACTACAGTCAAAGACTACTCTTATCTTGTCAGGTTTTCTATGATGATAGACACCATGGTGCGGTAGATACCAAATTCGACCGTCGTCCAATTCCATCTCTTCCTGAGGAACAAGTTCGGCGTAGTTACTAGCAATGATTCCATTCATAAATATCAGGTAGTCCGTTTGATATTTCTTGTCTCTCAGGAATCGTTGTTTCAGCTTCGAAAGACGGCTCAATGCCTGACTTTTGTTATTGGGCAGCTTCACTTCGTCATGTTTGAAAGGTAGGGGTATTTCATAATGGCCATCTTCACGTTGATGGATTCCTTTCTTGACCTTCTTAATGAACATCTTATCTTCGTAGGAAAGAGGTTGTTCTTCTTTCCTTCATTCACTGAAATCTAACTCGAACATTTGATTAAACATACTTGGGTTCATAATCTCCTTGAGCTCTGCTCTCAAGGCCAAATGACAAATCCTTCTGTCTGGACCAACATTGGCTTCGTGTGTGATGACTCGATTCACAACAACGTAATTCTCGTCGGATTCCTCGTTTACCTTCGCTTTGACAATGCCAACGATTCCCCAGCCAAGCGCAGTCCTTTTCGCGTAAGGGTCATCATCATTACCAGGTATGATTTCACGTGGTTTGATCGCTCGTGCACAATTTGTGCCAATGAGGAGTCCAACCACCACATCGTTTCGGAATGGCATCAAAAACTCAGCGATCTTCTGCAAGTGTGACCCATTTCCGGGCCGATTCTGGTCTAGGAATCTGTCCATGTCTTGCTGGGATTACCTCTCGGGCGTACGTTCCAGGGAGGGTAATTTCACTCATCTCGTTCACACCACGAACTGTTAAACCAGCGATCGGTTTCTCGTGCCAATCATGTTGAAATCTCGAGTTGAACTTCAGGACCATCGACTCCTACTTCATCCAGGACAAAGTCCTTAACGAAGCACGCATCTGACTGTTCATCCAAAAGCGCATATACCATGATTTTGTGATTCGGGTTGGTTTTATGATGCAGCCAAACAGGAACAATGAGGGAATGTGAGATTGGCCCACTGTACGTGTTCGTTTTACAAACTTCAATGCAGTTGGAAATGGTTGTATCTTCATTCGAACTGTCTTTGACTTTATTTAGTTCTTGTCTCGGTTTCGAAGAATCGTCTTTCGATTTCGATCTTGACTTCCGATTATCTCCGTGAAGAGAAGTTGGGTGTGCTTCACTGCAAACCTTGCATATCTTTCTTACGCGACAATTACTGTTCAGGTGGCCCCATTTCAAGCATCCCCAATACAAACGTTTCGCGATGATAAATTCTCTTTTACCATCCATAGGAAGTTTAAGAAATTTCTCACAAACGTCTATTTCGTGCATCTCTTTACAAAATATGCAAATTAGTTTCTTTACATCATTCCTTGGCTTCATTCGACTTTCTTCAATAGTAAGAGAGAAATCTTCTGTTTGCGACACGAAACTGTTGACACCAACGTTTCTATAACGGGATTGTTTATAATTCGACTCTTTCACTTCTTTCTTCTTTGATTCTCCTTTGAGAAAGCATTGAGAGATCACAGGGTTACATGCAATCCGGGCTTCTTTCTTCAGAAACCGGGAGAATTCCTTGAATGAAGGATAGTTTCTTCCCTCGGTCTTTTGTGGCATTCCAACTTCATCTTCGTCATCACTTCGTTCGTTAATGTCTTCTCCAATCCGATCGTCTACAATACGCCCCCATCTGTTCACAAGATAGTTCGGGAGTTTACTTAGCATCTTTCGATTTTCTTCTGGATCATCCAAGACGTTCAGGCAGTTTATTTTGTCCATCGCGGTACAGCAGTGTTGGAGAAAATCTGAATATCTTCTGAGACCTGGACCATCATTCAGCGCAATCTTTGGCCAATTCTCCAGTTTCTTTCGATACGCATTCGAGGCGAGAAAGGAATTACCAAACCTGTTCGCTAGGATTTTCTTGGCTTTCGCATACGCTGTTTCTGTGTCCAAGGGTAAGAGACCGCTTACTGCTTCTTTCGCTTCCCCAGATGTGTACTTTCCGAGATAATAAAGTCTTTCGGATGGTTGATTCGTTTTTCTTTCGATTAAAGTCTCGAAGGCCTTGATCCAAATTGGATATTGAAGTAAATCACCACTGAAGACATCGGGCTTAGGACGTGGGAGCGTATCGTAATCTTGTCGTTGTGCGAGCAGGTCCACCAGTCTTGTTAATGAATCGGCATTTGCATTTGCATTGTACCCGGCAGAGACGTGAGGCGATGTATCTCTCCTGATCGTAGAAACGGGGAGTGATTCTTTTGACATTTCTCCTTGCAATACAGCCAGCGGAGGAGTTGGTAGTATAAAGCTTGGATGCGTCGTTGGGATGGGAGGAGATGAAGGATTTAAATCGTTGCCAGGTGTCACTTGGTCTTTTGAATTTATGCCTGTAGCTAGAGTTTTGCTGACTATGGATCCACAGATATCTATGTCAACTGGAAGTGTGTTTAGGCCCTTATTGTTGATGGTATGCTGAGATTCCAGATACTGCTTTACTCGTTCTTCGGAGTTGTCGTCATCTGGCAACTTCCATATGTTCTCGAGGTTCAACTCAATGCTGTAATTTGACTCAACTTTAGCGACTGCCTCGATTTCGGCATTGGTAGCAGCTAGCTCCTTCGCGATTCGAAAATGTTTCAGTTCATCTTCTTGCCTTTTTAAGTCAGCCGGCTTTTTTATTTCAGTGTCATGAAATTTTAGCTCAGTTTCAAGTCTAGCTTTCTTAGCTAGCATTTCCGACCTCAGACGCAGCGAAGAATTCGATGCCTTAGTCGATGTCGATTTTCCAGATGTTTTGCTTCGATGCGAGCGTTTAGAAATGGCAGAGCTTCGATCGTCCATTAGCTTTGAAATTCTTGTATTCAAATCACTTAAGATATTTTGATGTATGCGACACCATTGTTCGTATGTAGTCGATTGTTCCTGGCTAACTAAGCCACCAAATTTTATTTGCGTGTTCGCCAAATCATCCATACGCCCTGATAGTATCGATCTTTCATGTTGTAACACAAACACATCGGCTGAATCTGCCAGAACAGCTTCTGCTATATTCGCTTGTTTTCGCCATGCTCTGGATGCAATTGAATAGTCTCGTTGTAATAGCTGACGTTGGTATTCTTCTCCCTTGAGGGTAGGTATTCTTTCTCGTTGACTTTCACGAATACCGGTCTCGAAAGCCGTTTTTTCTTCAGTAATGCCGTCTTTGTCGACTGTGCCCTTCTTAAATTCCTCGGCCATGTTCAGCTAAACCATATACTGTTAAATTTGATGTCTTTACCACAAACAAACGGCCATTCTCTTAAACACGGGAGAGTTTTTACTGTAAAGGATCGGACTTTGAGAGTGGCTGAGATTACTGAACCATCCCGATAAACTCGACAAAACAAACTAACAACAACGCATAGACCTTTTGTGGTCTATGTTACAAAAGGAAGACTCTTCATGGTCTATAGTCTTCTTGTATATTAAACGTATATTTATCCAGGACAGTACGTAAAAACTAAAATAAACAATAATTACAAGTCATTAATCTATCTACTCTGCTATATATTATAATTATAAATCACTACAGTATATTATTATATAAACGTACCTCTGTCCCCGCAGATCCCTTTTTATAAACTCTTAGTTAATAACTCTCATTTATATCACCGTTCGATTTCGATGTGCTCTGACTATAAGCGCTCTAACTATAACTAAACAATTCCAAATTCTATCTACTAATCTTTTTGGGTTAATTATTTATTCATGCATATCTTATCATAAACTGTTTAGAATAATTAAACTAATTAGAAGTCAATTCTTAACACACATACCATTCAGTTGTCACACACATGTCCTTTACCACTTCTGTTACATGAGTGTAACAACTGCTTGTGAAATTTTCTTCAGTCTAAAGTTTCATGTTGTTTGCACATGCACTTTCTTTGGAGACACCATTTGTCTCTGGCCAACATATTGGAAAATGATCAAGATAGTGACTCTCATGATTGATTCACATATTGTATTGACATATATATGACTGAGCTACTGTTGACATTGCTTTTTAGTCTCCAATACTTCAGTGAGTCATGCTTTGGAAATGTTTATGCTAAGCTGCCTTCACTTCAGATCTATCAAACTTGTGAATAAGGAGCCCAAATCATATAAGCCTTCTGATTTCTCTTTGGGGTACCTTGCCACTATTTATATACTTTAATGTTTTTGTTGTTGTGTTTTTTCAATTGTAACGTTTCTAAACTGTGGTAAATAAAATTGACTTGAAACAATAAATTTTTATTACCCAACCAGTGCCAACCCCTGCCATAAATAATGACCGGTCCCTTAAAATAGTTTTAAAACTCTTTTTGAATGAAAATTTGCAGTTTATATATTCTTAGCATCGTTGTAATGTTTTGAGGACACTAGTTCTTTTATATTGTACATATTACTTCATAAGACATCTTATTATATTAAATACTTTCAATTGTAGTATTAAACTTACAGTTTGACATCAATCCTTATCAATCCACCTGTTTTATCCGTTTGAATACATATGGTTGTTGATAATTTTTATGCCTGCTACTTCTTTCCTTTTCTGTCATGGTTTTTTGTGCAAAAAATACTAAATAAAACGTACAAACGCAAGAATAGCGAACATTTAGAACGGCATGGCCGCTTCGAGTAGTTCGACTGTGGGCAGACCGCTCCTTCAACTTTCAAAATCAAATAAAAGTTTTTCAAAAGCTCAACCGTACTTCTTATGTGAATAGAAAAGATCACTTACTGTTATTGTTGAAAAATTTTGTCCAGATATGAAGCTCGAAAGCGTCTTTTCCTTAAAAATGCCACTTTTTGCATTTCGAACTGCGTTTTCCCTATAGTTTTGACTGAAAACGCAGCGACGGTACTGGCTGCGGCATATTAAATTTTTTTGGAATATTTAATTTGCTTTTAATGGCGTGTAAATGACGTCAGCTCGCAAATCCGTGTGACGTCATAAACACTGCATTTTTCACCGAGTGGACTCTCTTTATGTCTTTACTCTTTGGCCAGATTGACAATGACGTGATGTTCGCAGCAAGTGTCACACACGTCATCTGCAACCGGGGGGCAACCGGGCATGTGCCCCCCACCCCACTTTTTTTAAAAGTGAAAAAAGTGCCCTTTTTTGTATAGGTAATAGCATGGTTTCGAGTGCAATTTGGATATAACATGCACGAGTGAGTTTTTCAAAGACCTCAAAATAGCACGAGTCCGAAGGACTCAACACCTCGTGGGTTACACCCACCTCGTGGTTTACATAACAGGGGGTGAATATTTTCACGAAATGTTTGTTCGCCCTAACTAAATGTATTATTTTTTTGTATTTTTATAATTGATGATAAAAATACACAAATATTTATTGTTTTTATCATAATCACAAATATACAATAAATATAATGTACTTAGTTAGGTTGCTGTGGCCTGCGGTGGCAAACAAACGTTTCGTGAAAATATTCACACCCCCCCTGTTATGTAACCCACGAGGTGTTTTCGCGAACTTGCGCATGACTTTTAAATTACTTCTTTTGAATTCTGACAGGGCAACTATTATGGGAGATTTTTTCCTCCCAAATACAAATAATATTTCCAATTTTTGGATGGGGACTATTCTACAATGAAGTACTCTTGGATAATTTAATCTAAGTACATATGAAAACGAAGAAGTGGCATTTATCGGGCAGAGAAGCGGCGAGCCATTAAAATGGCGGCAATTTGACGAAATATTGAAGGACACAATATCGAAGATAAAATACACTGCACTGTTTCAAAAGTGGATGAAACCTTCTTTGAAATCTTCGTCAGCCATTTATGATTATGTAAAAGTACAATAACTGGATGATATTTGCGAGATTCGGCGATAAAAAGCAAACAAGACGGCAAAATATGGCTGAAATCGTGTTTTTGTGGGGGGTAAGTGAAATAAAATGTATTATATTTAAAGAAAACAATGACAATCCTTATGATATCAACAATATTTATATTAAATTAAGCATAGTTTTTCACCCCAGTTTTTCAACCCTTCTAAACACTATAAGCACTTCAGAAGGACTATCGCTTTTTGTTTTCTGAAGTTAGAGCTATGTCGACACTGCCGTTTCAGGGCGGGGTCATTTTCAGGATTTTCGTCCCGGATTCAGGTCCCGGATTCAGGTTTTGCCACATATGCCATGTTGACCGCCATGGTCATTTTACCCTAAAACAGTTGAGATTACCTGTGCTAAATGAAACGCATACAAACTCATATACAGGTCCTAGACTAATAAAAATGTTCGAGACAATTGTAGTTTTATTAACTTACGCGTTTATAGCGAACATTCCACTGGCAAAGTTTTCCTGGCTTTGTTATATCACATTATACAACACTAACAGCTTGAAAATTCCACTCAACTATGTAATTTTTGTTAATCTTGTTTAAGGTAAATGCTTTTCCGTTTAAAAATTTTCCACGAGAAGGCAACTTTTACTTTGTGTAGCGTGGCGCCAGGTTTGTTTTGTTTTGAAGCAATCTGTGAACGTTACTTCTTTAATTAAACTAAATTGCTTTAAACTGATTGGTTGATTTTATCATTACAATGTTTTTCCACAAATCAGATCAGTTTGTTACAGATTTTTGCACTGTTGTTACAGATTTTTGCACTGCTGTTTGGGATTAAATGCACTGAAACCAACCAATCACAGTCGAGTAATATTTCTATGTATATTATTACTAGGCTTAAATGCCCCATTTAAAAAACGACAAAAGTATTTCTTGAATAAACGCCCTCTTTTTCTGGATTGAAAATGTCCTTTTCGCAGTAGTAAAGACTCTGTAAAGGCCATTCCGACGTTATAGAGACTCATATTTTCAAAAATTTCGTTCAGCTCGTGAACATCATAAAATCGTTTGATTTTGGTCATATACAAAAGTGCCCAGCATTTTGGTCAATGCCCCTCCACTTTCGAAATGCTTCCGTGGCCTCTGGTTAGGGAAAGGTATACAGTGAGGCTTCTGGTCTATTTTATATTCTGTGATTTGATGATTGATGATTTCTTGCAAATATATTTCATTTTTGCAAGATTTTGTGAATTTCAAAAGCTTTTTAAGAAAATAAAGGCGAAAGAATTACTAAAAGAAGGGAGTAAAGGCACCGACGTTAATGAAGGTAAGTTTGTTTTAAACACAGAGTAAATACATTTACAGAGCTGTAACTGACCGTTGTAAACACTGCGGAAGCAGCATGTACCAACACCGCGGAAAAATGTCTGCGCATGCGCGGGATTAAAACACATGGCGGGAAATTTAAATGCCAAATTCGAAACAAAAAATTACTATTAATTATTTTAAGGTAAGTGAAACAAACAAAAAATTATAGTAGAAAGTAACACTATACGTTAATATAAAGTCTCCACGCATTTAAAGTGTGAAAGGAAATAGTATTTCAATTAAAAAAGAATAATTTAACCGGGCGAACATTTCACCAAAAGTGCGAACATTTCGCCAAATAAATTTACATATCGACGTTCAAGTGGGAAAGTTAAGCAAACTCTGGAAAAGTTAAGAATTTAAACCCACTCAACTTGTAGGGTAAATAATAAAGTTGAAATATTGTAAACACGAAAATTATTGATGTTTAGCGACATATTTTTTTTTATAAAAACGTTCGACAAAATTTTGGCACCCTATATAAGACTATATAAATGTATACACGCAATGCAATACACGGCAAACAGGCCACAACACAGGGCCCACTTCTAGCAAAAAATTACATTTTTCTTGTTCTCTTTACGTTAAAATTTCTCATAGGTAAAACATGCCACAAAACAATGGAATACTGTTATAGTGTCGTGTATACTCGGCGGAAACAGTGTTTATGATAGCTGCGTCTCTCACAGGAGGTTTCTTAAGCCTCATTTACACGACCAATTTTTATGTGACAATTTTTCATATTTTTATGTGAAAAATGTATTTGGTCATGTAGATGAGCCAACAAATAATTGTTGATTGCTGTTTAAAAAATATCTATGAACAGTGGTATCTCGCGCAATAAAACTACAATTATATTTTTACAAATATGGCGGGAGAAAAAATATGACATGTTATGTGACAAGTAATCTACACAAGCAATTTTTCGTATGTGACAACTTTTATTTGTCACATAAAAGCTAACACGCTAGTGTTAACAGTATTTGCCACACAAAAATTGCCCAATTTTCCTCGTCTACACGAGCAAATAAAAATTGTCACATAAAAATTGTCACATAAAAATTGTCACATAAAAATTGGTCGTGTAAACGGGGCTTTAGCGTTCTAGAGGCAGTACCCTTCGTCGCCTGTAGCATTGGGGAAGTTAATTTAAAAGAGAAACTCGCCGTATGTTTCGCCAGAGAAGATCATGCATCTCAAGAATCTGCACAATCCAGCCAGATAACCAGTTACTTCGATATGCGACAGGGGTCAGACGTGTATTTGAGAGCTCCGATAAGCTGATTGAAATAGCAAATTTTAGATTTAGTACACTTCTAATATGACTTCGACAACAGTTTTAAATCTTTTGTACAAATTCTTTGACACGAAAGGCGATAAGTTGAAATGGAAAGGCACTATAGAAGACTTGAAAGCGTTTGTATTGACAGAGATTAACGAAGATACCGCCGATAATACCTCGTGGAGTTCGTGGAAGTCACCAAGCGGCGGAAAGTGGTGCTTCGAAAGTAAAGAATTAACAGTTACATGGCAAAAGAAAAGTACAAACATTCAATTCGGTGGCGATAAGGGGAAAGAAGTTATAGAACGAGTGTACAACTTTATGCAACTAAATAAGACGAATTCCCGATGTGACGATGACAAAGCTATCGATCAAGAAAGAAACGTAGAAAGCCTGCTAACTGATGACCTTGCGGATAAATTAAACGATAGCGACTTTGATGAATTTTCCGAAAATCGAACAGGGGATATTACATCTGGGTTGGCATTTCAAGGCGAAAAACTTGGGAGAAACGTGCAGTCTTCTGTATCGTCTGAAGGAAATTTGCATGTCGGATTAACCGAAACAAAAGATACACTTAATCCCCGGGGAACTGGTGGTGCTCACTCAAACTGTTTTAGTTGTAACCCTGAAATCATTATATTAAAATCACATTTTGAGAGATTCCGTAAGGACGTTACAACAAAACTAGATGATCTAGCTCTTGAAATAAATGTAGTGAAAGAAAATAAACCATACTCCATTGTAACGCTTGAAGGAAGAAAAGGCTGAATTGTCTAGAAAAAACGAAGAGCTTCGGGAAAACAATAACAGCATGCATAAAACAATATCGCAACTAAGCCAATCGAAGAAGCAACTTGAAGAAGAAAAATCGAGTTTAATCACCACAATAAAGCTAATTCAAAATGACTTTAATCAATGGCACTATATTGAGAAGAAAGCAAGTGATAATAAAATAGAAGATTCAGCTAACAACATCGATCGTGTCAACAATAGCAATGCGTGGATAAAACCCAAACATCAAACCAGACAATCAACTGAATTATCTCGGGATGAAGGCAAACCGGAAACTAGTAACCGTTTTGAAGTCTTCAATCAAAATACAAGTTCCCATGTTGTAACACCAGTTGTGATGAAAGACCTCGAGAAACAAGTTCAAGATTGCGTCAAATTACCGGACAAAACAAATAAATCTAGTTTATCTACCAAAAAAACGCTATAGATTGTAACCAACGTTGTAATCCGATTGCGATTGATGTTGAAGACAAACCTGAAACTAGCAACCGCTCTAATGTCCTCAATAACTTAAAAGAAAATGCTACAGACAAACCAACAGGTTCTCCAAATCAGTCTGAAAATCCACCAAACCAATGTCGTGATCCGATTGATGTCGCCATACTTGGTGATTCGATGATAAAGTTCATTAATCCTTCTAAATTACGGAAAAGCTTGAAACGTAACGTTATGGTGAAAACGTTCCCCGGTGCTAATGTCGACGATATGCAACATTATGCTAAACCGACAGTCGAGAAAAATCCTAAAAGCGTAATTTTACATGTTGGTACTAATGATTTAAAACATTCAACTCCTAAAGAGATAGCAGTATCGATATCCTCACTTGGAAAACAGATAGAGGAGAACTCGCCGGAAACAAAACTTCATTCACATGCAGTCATGGACGAAGGACATACTTTGGAAAACTCTGTGATTATAGAAGATTACTTGGCCTATCCGCAAAGTAACAATAATGAGGAAGAGCATCTAACATCTAAGACAGTTAATCTTATTTACTCAGCCAAAGAATTTGCCTGGGAGGAACCTTTGGAAGAATTAAAAGCCTTTGTGAAATACGATTTGCAACTTCAAGGAAAATGGACGTCACCGGGTGGCGAAGTAAAGCTATTTACTAGCTGCAATTACATCTTAAAATGGCATGGAAAAAGTAAGAAAAAACTGTCGATTGTTTGTGATGATCACAACCGAAGTCTCGTCGAGAAACTAGAGAAGTTAGCTACGATGATTACCGACAAGCTCAATACAAACAGCGAGCTTCGACACGAAGGCAATATGGCGGGCGAAAGCAAAAAGTCTCGTAGCCTTTTGGCATGTAATGCTGATAGCTATTCACAGCAGACAAACAATGTAAGTGAATACGAAGCAGAGAAAACCTCTGAATTTTGTTATAATTCGAACAATTCCAGTAGTTGTTATTGCAAGGACTTTACATTACAAATCAAGCGTATCGAAGTTGAAATGAAGCTATTACAAAATCGAATGGACGCTCATGAGATTGATGATCCCACCGTACCTTGCAACAGTGATCTGTCGCTTCGAAGGGAAAATGTTCGCTTACAAAGTGACTTGGAATCAGCTAAATCCACAATAAACAACTTAATGCAATTAAGTGAAAAATCTAGTCTCACCACGGTAATTAGATTATTACAAGAAGACAATTTACAGCATACTAATTATACAGTGACAGGAACAATAATGCAAATGATCACCAAAAGAACGTTTGGACTGCAGCAAAGACACCGAAGAAAAGTAGAAAGAGATCTACGTATGTTACCAAAGAAAGATTGCCCACTGCATCAACCAATGCTGTTACAGTGGAAACCGCATCAACAAGTGCTGTTACAGAGGAAAATATAGCACTCGGGGATACAATGCCAGAAGAACTGAATGTAAATGGCCATTCTAATAGTCGAGGAGAAATCCAGGAAAGCAGCAGTAATATGCAAGAGGAGCAAAGTAGAGCCCATAATAGTGAAACAACTAAGCCTACAAAAGTCATAATAGCGGGTGATTCAATGATTAAGCACTTAAATGGATATATAGAATGTCTGCAAAAAATACGAGGGTCCAAGTTTCAACATTTCCTGGATGCACTATCTTAGATACGGCAGACCACGTCAAACCCATACAAAGAAAACGACCTGACAAACTTATTCTGCATGTTGGCACTAATAGCCTTAAGAGTAGGGAAACTTCTACTAAACATGCCGAAGAAATAATCTCGCTAGCAGAGTCAGTCAAGAATACTTTAACTGAGACAGAGGTTATAATATCTGGTCTAATTACTCGGATAGATAATGGTGATCTTGCAAATAAAGTGAATCAGGTTAACAAAGTTTTGAGAGAAATGTGTCTCGAACGCCACTGGAATTCATTGGACATCATATTATATCAAATCATCTTAATAGAAGCAGGATTCATCTCAACAAAGTGGGGACAGCAATGCTATATCTCGTAATTTTAATAACTACCGGGTTTCCCAAAAAAAAGTACTCCGGTTTGATTTATAATAACTTCTAAACAAGTACAGATATTAAACAGAAATAACTTGCATTAAATAGAGGAAGGACTAACTTAGATTTTGATATATTACAGTTGTATTTTACTTAAACATTCATGGAGATATTAATGTTCAAAATCGGGAGCATATTTTGGGATGTGTCTAAAATCAGCGAAAATCGGCATATCAAATATTAACTCTAGCGTTTGTTTGCTAAATGACAAATCAGGCTAACTTGTTTTTCAGTGAATTGTCGTTAGGGTTTGTAAGGGATATGGTGCAGATTTAGACATTTTAACATGCATGTAAGTCTTAGCTGATTGTTTCCTGAAATATTGAACGTTCGAAATTATGCAAGTATTTAATAGGTCTTTACAAACTAAAAGGTACACGAAAAACCATATATATGCAAGGCCGGCACTTAAATTTTTGTTAAATAGCCTAATTTTTTTATGTTTTTCATGGGTTCAAAACAGAGTTGATTATTTCTCAGTTAGAGCAGAGTATTTCTTTAATAAAGGAAATAATATTGCTTTTTGCAAATACACATCACAGTATCAAAGCTACTATTTTGTTACGTTTTGTTCCAAAAATGTTGGATGTCTCTGGGGAGTTGCTTGTTATGTCTTTACTTATGGAGTTGTATGGTTTGATTGTGTTTCATTCTCAGTTTATTCTGAACTTGCCAAGATTAAGAAAAGGCAAAAGAGTTTGGGTGTTCTTAACAAGATTTCAGAACGTTGCAGAAGTTAGAAGAGCTTCACAATTCCATTGTGACAGCATGCCCTAATTCAGAACTACGAACGATATCCATGACGATCCTTAATTCGCGATGCAGTGGTCTCATGAAATAAGGAAACGTATTCGTCTAAGGAACACACGCGGATTTCGGACGAATAAATCTTGCTTGTATTTTGTAGATAATAATACTTTGTTTCATAATAAACAATTTGTCAAGTGTCATTTATTTACTGGTAATAATGCATGTTTTAGTCGGGCAAATCTTGATTAATATTTGATACGCCGTTTTTTGCATATTTCAGACACATCCAGAATTTTAAAACTCTTTTTCGACCACCCCCTCTCGCATCATATTACGACACAATTTTTCTAATATAAATATCTCGGCGAGTATTTACCCCCCTTATAAATAAATACCACCATTGTAATCCTCACAAAATAACCTTTCAAACGGGGGGTCAAGTGCCGTCTGAACATTACACAAACCGAAACAATCATATATTTACTCACCGCTTGGCCAAAGATTCTAAATTTCATATACACAACATCTTGAATACCCCTTGAACTTTTCGACATTTGCTGAACGGCTATATGTGTAAAATACTCTTTGTATTCAAGTGCTTTCTTGTAGAAAGTTTCGTATGTATACGCCGACTAGAAATATTTATTTTGAATTTTTCAAGATGTCGGGTTTTACTCGCACTTGAGTACATTGCGCAATAATTGGCCAATAAGAAGCTCCTGTAGCCGGGATGACGTCAAACTCACGCGTGTAGGTGCAATTTGACCTTGCGAATCCATTTCTGGCCTTTCCAGGGTCATACGATATAAGCGCCGCATTGTTTTGACGGTTTTCAGTCGTATTTCCGGTTGGGATTAACTCACTTCGAGCTCACAGTCGGACAAGAAATGGAAATATATTGATAAAAGATACAGATTTGAAGATACAGGCTTGCAAATAACACTCTAAATAGTGTTTTTAATGGGACTTCTAACAAGCCTATTACAAAGACGATATGTTCGAAGGGGCCGAAGTTACTTTCGGCGAAAGGTATGGCTAGTCTATATTTTTGTTCAGACAATTGCGTAATTTGATACAATATGATCGTGTTGGACTTTCAAAGGCCGATAAATCGCTACAATGTTAATAATGGCTATAACTATCGTTTGGAACTAGTTGATCTTTTATTTCTGAATCGAATGGTGGTATTTCTGTCTTCATAGTACGCACTAAACTGAAGGTATGAAATTTCGAAGCCGTCGATCCCTCGAGATCGATGAGACTGGGTTGTGATGC
>CACRXK020009239.1:0-19452 GCA_902702795.2 Paramuricea clavata
GGCTATCACATATCGTGGCTTCTGATTGGCTACGCTACTAGTAGGCTATTAGTGATAGCCTACTAATAGAAAATTCAAAATGGCGGAAAATTCGCATTTTGCACTTTTGCCGAAGTGTCTGATAATTTTTTTGGACGACTTGTTGAACAATTCTGTACTAAAAAACCCCGAAAAAGCAACTAAAATATGGAATGGCAATTTTTAAGGGTAAGAAAATAGATAAAATAACATACACTCAATGAAACTTTAAAATTAAAACTGAATTTTGTAAAACATTTTACGCGAACAAAAACTAAAATATTTGTTTACCTTTAATGGTTTTATAATGGTTTTTTGTGTATTTTTGTATTGTGTTTGCAGCCTAGTTGTAAATTAATGTTAAAGTTTATACTAAAACAATTAGACAACTCGGCCTCGTTGCCTATGAACACTAAATAGTCAACTCGGCTTCGCCTCGTTGACTATTCGCTCATAGACAACTCGGCCTCGTTGTCTAATTGTTCAGTAGACGATGAAAAAGCCGCATAGGATGTTATCAATAAAAATATGGTGAGGAAAATTACTATGACATATCATACTAGAGTTTCAAAGTGTTGTTCTCGGTCTAACAGCAAGACTATAAACTTCCACAGCACGTTCGACAGATTGTGATTTGAACTAATCTGCGAAGAATATAATTTTCTACGCAATTCATTTTCTACATTAGTGCGTTATTAAAACACTGTATGAATGAACGTGCAGACATGGACAAATTAGTCATGTAATCTTTGTATGTTTCAGTCCTATTCTGTTCCAATTGCAGTTCATTATTAAAGGTACGGCCGGCCAAAATAATGTATAGCCGGGACACTTTGTTTATGTCTATACCGCTCTGCAGCAAGTTATACGGCAACAATCAATAAATATTGCATGCATTCATTGCATTGGGAACAGCCTGGTCGTGAACTTGTTGTAAAACCTGTCACCTGAGTAGCGAAACTATTCACAAATATATACAGTTTAAACGTTTTGATTGTTCAAATTCACTTTAGTTAATATATGTATACGTACATTAGCATTCAGTGTGTTTTCTAACTAAGTAGTTTGTGTTTGTATTTTGTATTTACATATATACTGTACAGAGTGTGAAATTGACATCAATTTAATGGTCAGTACTATATATTATAGTAGCAGTTTCATATTATATATAGTAGCAGTAGTGCTATATATTATAGTAGCACTTTTGTTGCAATAAATACGGGAGAGAAATTCAAATTAATACTTTCCCAAAAAACATGATCGCCAGAACTCAGAAGTAAATGCATTTTCTTTATAACTTCAGGTCTGAAATTGAGATTGATATCGGTACTGCATGATCAATAGACAATCGGTTTAATACATTATTTCACCGTAATAACTAGCTAGTTCTATTTGTCACTTTGTACATTCAATGCCTTTCAAATTTCAAACAAATTACAATTCAGTAACAATTTGTCATCATCTGGTTATTAAAAATAGTTTTCAAAATATTCCCTTCAATTGTTTAAAAACTTTGTGAAGAATCGTTCGAAAACGCAAGCGCAGAAGTAAATACAAAGCGATAATGTAAATAAGCAAATATAAATATTAACTAGAAATACATGCATGCAGTAACCCCTCGCCAATATTTTCCAAACATTAAATTAACATGAAGTATTCAGAAATGGCCGACACTGAACGAAGGCTTGCGCTCAAGTGTTGCCATGACAACACGATATCTTAAATTTTAAATTTTTCATATTTTTGTACCAAACTGCAAAATAGTTGAAAGATTCGTACTTTTAACTATACAACAATAAATTTCCGAAATATACACTGTAGGTATATTATTTTGCATTTTGTGAGCTTTGATTCAATGTAAAATTTAACTTGAAACGCTTCGTGAAATTTTTGAAATGTTGATTCAACTAAACTACATTTGCCGATAAACTGTTTAAATTTTGCACACAAAACAAATTGTTAGGTAATTTTAGTTCAGTCTTCAAATCAATTTGTTCAAATTAAACGGTAATTTATGAAACTTAGAGCTTCGTTGAAAAGGAAAATAGTTCATGTTTTTAGGCAAAAAGTTAAAGCAACAAAATTCAAAGCAAACTTGCTGTATATTTCACGATTTCCCATAGTAAATCAATTCTTCTCATTTCTTCAAACAAAATTGCTTCAAGCTTGTTGTATATGAAACGATTTTCCAAATAAATGTCTTTTAAAATTGAAATCTTGCTTATCCCACTCCCACAAGCAATCAGCCATATTTTTGAGATCAGTATAGTGACCACCCACTCAAGTTCGTTGGTCACGCCCGCGATATTTGATGAACTTTAGACTTCGCTAATTCTTTCGTTTCCCCTGGCGTAAATAGCCGGGGGGAATTAATACCCTCGCACGGCGCTTCGCGCCGTCGGCTCGTGGACAACGAGCAACTTTGGTCCTGGTATTATAAATGTGCGAGTACAAATGTACATTCTAGAATAAACTAATGAAGAAAAATACAGAAAAGTTTATTTACTTCATGGTCACAAGCTGATAAAATCCTGATGCATCTTTTGTTGAAAATATATTGTTATTGCAAGTACAAAGGCCTAAGTGAGAATAAAAACAATAAATTTTGTTGAAAACGCCCCGAGAGCTATAAATATATTTCAAACACTCATTAATAATTCATAAGCTTATTGGCAAATCATGTCAACCATAATATGTCACGTGCAGTGGCTTTAAACCTGATAAAACTTTCCTAATTAGTATTCTTTATATAAGGAATACTAATAAGGCAGTATCTATTGTTGTCGTGTCCTCATTAGTATTTTTTATATAAAGAATACTAATAAGGCTGTATATCTGTTGAAATTGTAGTCGTGTTTGAAGCTGTTTAATAAGCTCGCAGGTCGTGTTTTATTAGGTCTAAAGCCACTCGCGCTGCGCGCTCGTGTCTTTAAACCTAATAAAACACTCCTACTCGTTTATTAAACAGTACGTTACGACTGTTATTGTTGTCATTCGCATTTTTCTGTCGCGTGAAAATCCCACGAATATCCCACGCATTCCAAAGAGAATCCCACTAGTTAGTTCACGCTTTTTAGGAGCTACATTCTGATTGGTGGAAATCGAATTCCCGCTCGTTTCCGCAGACGTTATTTCCAAGCGAAGAATGAGCGTCGGAAATGACGTCTGGGTTCGCAGACTAGGATATGCTATGCACTGGGAAATTTTTAATATCTGACGTATTTGTCACAACACAATGTTTAGCGTTTTTAGAAAAACTTTGCATTATTTGAAGATAAAAATTATTTGAAGATAAATTTACATAGCAAAGTTCAGTAATTCGAATATTAAACATCCCTTTTAAATTCTATTTTTCTTCCCATGTTTTGATCATATTTTAAAGAAAAGAAATTTTCACTGAGGGGAGGGGGGGCAAAATGGTTGATTGGGGGGGGGCAGCATGTGGTCGTGGCCCCTCTGACTAATACGTTTCTGGCCCAATGTAATTTATTTAGCAATTAGGAAAGCGACACTAGGGAAAAAACCTTCCGCAGAATCAAATCATACAACGATGACGTATGAGTAAATTTACTCAGGGCAGGAATCTTCTCGCCCTTTGGTTCCAATTTGCTCATTTAGATTGATGCCAAAAATAAACATTATTTCGTCGATTTAAACAAGTTTTTATTGTTGTTTGAATCAATTGCATGCTTCTGTCTACAGAAGATTATACGTGTATTTACGTTATTTTATTCAAATCGTTTTAGGGTGCTTTTGTTTTATTAAGACCTATGAATTTATGTCCTTCACCATATATAAGTATTTTTTCTAAAAGCAATAAAGATTACATAAAAAAAGATCAACTATATAGCGATGTACTATATTGTATTTGTGATTTCGAAGGCAGGAACTAAATTTGCTCATGGTTCGTGCTTTTGTATTGCGTTTTACATGTGCAGCGATTTCAATTAAGGTTGTCCCCGAGGAAAGCGGAAAAGTTGAATACGAGTGCAAAAGGCTTTTGGGAATTTCCAGCAGCCTTTATCGCTCGTATTCGACTTTTCGACTTTGTTCGTGGACAACTTGCATTGGAATAGCTGTATGCATTTGTTTTCGCAGAGATCACTCGCTGATTATATTCGCTCATTGTGAAAACAAATTAACGCGCCCAAAAATAAAACGTGCCAGCAAGAAATTTCCATAAAAGGAACCTCTATGCATGACGCAATGACGACTGCTTTTTCTCCCCAAAACAATATCGTTTCAAGTAAATAAAATAACTTGGACTTTCTCACATAGAATTTGTAATCGCAGTAGATAAAAAAAACGGAACATGCCACACGCGCGCAACACAACAGCTACATGGCGGATGAAAGCATGAAAACAGTTTGATCCTTGCCAATTTAAATCGGCCTAAAACCTCGCGCAAATCGGCAATGCACGTGCAAAGTGTAATGTAGTCACGTCATGTCTCGTGATGGAATATATATTTGGGTATCAGAAGGGAGACCACGTGTAGAAAATAGGTTTTGATATTGAAGGCAATAAAAGTACATTTTTATACTGTACAACTTGTACTAAAAGAGATACATTATATTTGGCGACGAGTTTATTTTAATGCTGAACCCAAACGAAGAAGAAGTGAACACAGAAGAAATCTCGATGGCCACAACTTTGGATTTAAAACCACCACCTCCGTTTGATGCAGAGGGTGATAATTCCTCGCTAGCCCAACGCTGGAAAGAATGGCGAGAACGTTTTAATATGTATACAGTAGCTGCCAACATCAAGGATGATGCACAGAAACGCGCAGTGTTATTGCATGTAGCTGTCCCGTCGGTTCATAAAATATTCAAAACACTACAAGACACCGGGACAGATTTCAAAACAGCTCTAGAGAAGATTGACGAATATTTTCAGCCACAAAAGAACGTAATATATGAACGCTATGTGTTTAAACAGACACATCCAACGCCTGGAGAATCGGTAGATAGCTACATAACTCGTCTACGTACACTATTCGAAACGTGTGAATTCGAAAGCGCCTGTACTATTGAACAACATGTACAATTAGAGCCAACACAAACAAATATATATGCATATAATGCCGTTCAGCCCTTGCCATTGCTCGGAAAGTGACGTTTAGCGGTTGAATCGAATGGAAAGCGTACAATATCGACGTTTTATGTTGTCAACGGCAAAGCGGGATCACTTCTCGGTAATGAAACAGCCGCAGAGTTAGGCATTTTAAAAATAAAAGTTAACGAAGTCTCTAAATTTCATAGCATGAAAACAACCGGAAGTCGAGGTAGGAATGAAATCAACACCGGAAGCCACTCAAACGGAAGTGACGCGAACAGTCAAAGTGACTCCGGAAATCGAGAAATAAGGGACAGAAATAGCATGAAAAACATTGACATTAATACACAGAAAATTTTAGATAAATTTCCAGAACTCTCTGACGGAATAGGGTGTTTGCAAAATTATGAACAGTCATTGCATGTTGATCGTACAGTTACCCCTATTGCACAACGCCCTCGGAGAGTCCCTTTCCATTTACGAAAGCAAGTTTCAGATAAACTAGAAGAATTACAAAGTCTCGATATTATTGAACCTGCCGAAGGACCTACTTCATGGGTATCACCCATAGTAGCTGCTCCCAAACCACACAATTCAGATGAAATCAGATTATGCGGAGATTACCGTAGAACAAATCAGGCATTGTTAAGGGAGAGACATCCAATCCCAACAGTTGATGAGTTAATGGAAGAAATGTCTGGTGCTGTCGTGTTTTCTAAGCTAGACCTCAAAGCAGGATACCATCAGATAGTCCTAGAAGAGAACTCGCGTAACATTACCACTTTTTGTACACACAAGGGGTTGTTTCGGTATAAGCGCCTGCCATTTGGTCTGTCATGTGCTTCAGAAGTATTCCAAAATGCAATACAGCAAGCGCTCCAAGGTCTACACGGCGTACGAAATATCGCAGACGATATTATTGTATGGGGTAAAACCCAAACCCAGCATGACAAGAATTTAGAAGCACTGTTACAGCGATTAGTTGTCAAGAAACTTACATTAAACCTGGAGAAATGCAAGTTTAATCAACCGTCACTTTGGTTCTATGGCTACATTCTGTCAAAGGACGGACTGTCAGCAGATCCAAAGAAAGTCGAGGCAATTAAAAATTTCTAAACACCAGCAGATGTCAGCCAACTACGCGGTTTCTTAGGTCTGGCCAATTACTGTTCACGATTTATTAAGGACTTCTCCACTCTAACAGCCCCTCTACGTGAATTAATAACCAAATCGTGCAAATGGTCTTGGTCAACTATGCATGAGAAAGCTTTCATCAAAGTTAAAAATGCTATTGCTTCGGACTGTACGATGGCATTTTAGGATCCAAATCGACCTACAAAATTGACAGTCGATGCAAAACCTGTCGGACTTGGTGCAGTATTAGCCCAAACACAAGAAAATGGGCAAGATCGCTGCATAGCGTATGCTAGTCGTTCCCTAACGCCTGTGGAAGCTCGCTACTCGCAGACCGAAAAAGAGGCATTGGCTGCAGTGTGGGGTGGTGAACGTTTTCATCTTTACCTTGTTGGAACACAATTTGACCTCATCACTGACCACAAACCATTGGAAGTCATTTACAGCCCAAAGTCCAAACCGCCACTCCGGATAGAACGTTGGTTACTACGATTGCAACAATACAAGTTTAATATCAAGTATCGACCAGGTAGCAGCAACCCAGCTGACGTGTTGTCTCGACAACCTTTATTCACCAACTACAAGTCAAGTACCATAGCGGAGAAATATGTCAATTTCATCCAAAGTCACTCGGTTCCTAAATCTCTCACGCTCGATGAGATTCGTATCGCAACGTTAAATGATCCTGAACTGCAGAGAGTAACTAGCGCAGTAAAGGAAGATCGATGGAACAAAACAGGTAGTTGTTTAAGTCCATATCGTAATCAGCACGAACAGTTGACAGTTTCGGAATGTGGAGTTGTACTACGAAATTCACAGATCGTTATCCCAAAGAGTTTCCGTAGTCGTGTCCTTTCTATCGCTCATGAAGGACATCAAGGGATAGTTAAAACCAAAATGCTTGTACGCAGTAAAGTATGGTGGCCTGGTATTGACAAGCAAGTGGAGCAAATGGTTAAAGAATGTATACCCTGCAAAGCAGCAGTACACCAGTCACCAAAATGTCAACCACCCCTGAATATGACAAAGTTACCTCCACATCCTTGGCACACACTTAATGCAGATTTCTGTGGTCCATTCCCAAATGGCGAGAAATTGTTGGTCGTGATTGACGCCTATTCCAGATATCCAGAAGTTGAAGTGATGCAAAGCACGACAACCACGGTTGTGATTTCCAAACTCCAAAGAATCTTTGCCCGACATGGATATCCCGAAGAATTGATAACCGATAACGGACCCCCGTTCAATGCGGTTGAGTTCACCGAATATCTAGCTGCACATGGAGTCCATCACCGCCGAATCACACCTTATTGGCCTCAAGCCAACGGTGAGGCAGAGCGATTCATGAAAACAGTAACAAAAGCAATCCGTACTGCTCATTCGGAAGGAAAAAGATGGCAAAGTGAATTAGATCTTTTTCTTCTCAACTACAGATCCACACCTCATTCTACGACACACACTAGTCCAGCTGAACTTTTGTTCAATCGCTCAATTAGAAATAAGCTTCCTAGTTTCTCATCCCTACAACACAATGATGGCCCTGTGGAACACCACGTTGTTCGAGATAAGGAGGAAAAGGAGAAAATGAAAGTCCATGCTGATAGAAGAAACAACGCGAAAGAAAGTCAGTTGAAAGTTGGTGATTACGTGCTAATGCAAGTCCCGAAGGACAATAAGTTATCAATGCCTTTCAATCCAAAACCATTTAAAGTGATTGAAATCAAAGGCAACATGGTAACAGCTCGTAATACAGAGCGCACCGTAACCCGGAATGTATCGTGTTTCAAATGTCTCACAAATTACAAGAACGCAAGTGAGGAAGACCAGAATGATGAAGAAGACGATTTTGACGACGGCATAGTAGAAAACCAGCAACCAACAATAGTTGAAGAGCAACAACAAGATCTACCAGATCTACAACGAAGGTATTGTCTTAGACAAAATCGAAGACCACCGGACTTTTATAGAAGTTAGACATGTTAAAACTAGTTAAATAATTACTGGTAAAGCGGACACGTAGACTTTATAAGGTAATATTCAATAAACAGCAATTAACATTAATGAGTTATTTTAAAGAAAAGGAGGGATGTAATGTAGTCACGTCATGTCACGTGATGTAATATATATTTAGGTATCAGAAAGAGACCACGTGTAAGAAAATAGGGTTTTGATATTGAAGGCAATAAAAGTACATTTTTATACTGTACAACTTGTACTAAAGAGATACATTATAACACATTCTTTGTATATACAGCTTCTGTCAATTAGACTGTTGCAATTAACATTATACTTTTGTATAAAGACGGATATATTAATTTGAAGAAGCACTATTTTTCCCATGAACAATCCAGTACAAAGGCAAAATAATTTAAACATCCTTTGAAAGTTCTGGTTTTCCTGTAGTGTTTAAGAACAAAATAGTAGTTGAAGAAATTGGCTAGGGAAAATTCAGACCACGTTTACAAACTGCCCAGCCGCAGATGTCGAATTTTTGATCTGCCGTTTGTCTTATGGATTAGAATAGGTGGTCTGGTATTGCTTTGGATCTAACAAACCCCAAAACGTGATTATATAACCCCAGCCGCTGAAACTTGCTGTTGTTTTTCAATATGTATTGCTGATTTATACATTGACACCGCATTTTCAGAAACGACTAAATTATACCTTTGCCGCTGGGGGCATACGAGGAAAATTTTTCCAGCTTTAAACCAACCACATTCCCAAGGCTTCGAAAATCTTGCGTTTTGCCGCCAGCAAACGTGGACACTAAAAATGCTGACTCGGCATATTTTTTGCAAGGAGTGGAAAGGCTTGCATTACTTGTTGCAATTTATGATTAATTTTGACTTATGTCGACGTTCCTTTTGTACGGCCTTGTCGATTATATCAGGACAAGAATAATAAAAATGAAATTGTATTAATGTTAATAAATCCTGCTGAGCGATCAAATGAGCATCTTATAGCGCGACAAAGAAATACAAAGACAGCAATATGTACACGAACAATTGTATAAAATAGAAAATCTCTATTTGTGTAGAACCAATATTAATAATAATAATATCAATATTTATTGAGGAATCGTTTTCATATTACATGTTTTTCAAAAAGGACCTCACATGTCGTCTAAACATCAAGCATGATATTATAACGTGCTGGTAAAGAAGGAAATAACACAGCTAAACAGGTGATAGAGTTAGAAACATTACATAAAAGGGCGTTAAATGTCCCTTTCTTACTGTGGTTGAGAATATAACATTTCAAGGTTCTACTTAATATTCATCACTTCGCAACTGTTCTCAATTATGACTAATTCTTATCCCTACATTTTGGCACCACGGAGAAGTTTCGCAGGATTTGGTGGACCGTACTGCCCTTACTGGAAGGTCTTACCAGTTATTAAAAAGGTTATGACTATGCTCCATAATTTTGAGGAAATTTTGTGGACATGCCTATTGTCAACTTTGCCCCTACTTTGCTTTCCTAACTGTATTCCTTTATCAACCAAAATTACAGTAGAAAGTAATAGCATTGGTTATATTAATTAAAGAAATGTTACTCTGTATAGCTGTGTCCTGAATTTAAGGGATGAAGCTGATTTATGTTGCGATTCTATTGAAAGCGTGCCTTATGGCTGATAGAAAACCTCAAACCACAGGCTAGCCTTCAAACAGGCGTTTGTTCAGGTGGTTGAGTAATAAAAAACGCCTGTTGGAATGCCTTATCATTTTAGGGTATCATGTTCTCCCACGAACGAAGCTTTTTGATTGGAGCATTATATGGCCACGTGCGAACATATCATTGACAGTAGGAAGTTTGTGTTTAAAGATAAAGAGCCCAGCAAATAACTTTAAAACCAAACAAAATGAAAGTAAAAAAATTATTAGCTAACATTTCGTTGTTTACAATACAACATCTTCAGAGCATTCTAAATTAATTTACAGGGTATGGTATGTACTATTTACAAAATAATGGTTTAATATTACAAAAACGGTTACATAGTTCAAAAGAACAAATGAACGAACTTATTACTGCAGTAATAAATTTACGTGGTGTTTTCCACAAACGAAACTATTATAACTTATCAGTAACTATAGTTAATTAGTAAAGATTAATGTTAAGTGCATGGTTAGTATAGTTAAGGTTAATATTACATAACTAAAATGACTCAAGAGGGGTAGATCTAATATTAGCATTAGGGACAGGGTTAAGATGAGAAATTAATAGGATTTCACGGATAAGAAGATCCCACTCAGAAGTGGCTGATGAAAGAATTTTGAAATCAGAAGCGGAGACTGGGTGTTTGTACATGTATTTGTGAGCGAGTATAGTAGGCATAGTTGAGATAGAGCGTTCTTTTCCAGTCAAAGGCGAAAGTCCCATATGCTCTGAGATACGTGTGTGAATGTGTCGGCGTGTTTGGCCAAGATACAACGCGCTACAGCATTGACACGTAAACTGATGCACGACATGTGATTTCAGGGCAACGGGAATCCCGTCTTTAAATGGAATGAAACTAGAAAGGCGACAAGAAAACAACACGTATGGAAATATGTGGATAAGCAAACACGCCGACACATCCACATTTATTTTAGTTATGTAATATTAACCTTAACAATACTAACCATGCACTTAACATTAATCTTTACTAATTAACTAGTTACTGATAAGTTGCATGTTTCCCTTTCTTTCTATTCATTTGTTCTTTCAAACGATGTAAACGTTTTTGTAATATTTAACCATTATTTTGTAAATATATATACCATACCGTGTAAATTCATTTAGATTGCTCTGAAGATGTTGTATTGTAAACAACAAAACGTTATAGCTAGCTAGTAACTTTTTACTTTTATCATGTTTGGTTTTAATAAAGTTATTTGCTGGGCTCTGCTTTTTATCTTTAACTAAGATTCCCGCCTGGTGTATCAACTGGCAAAGTTTGTGTTTATTACTGATGTCAGGAAAAATTTGCAAAACTTTCTTCATGTTGACTTTATATACAGTAGATTAGTACAGTCGAGTGAATGCGAACAAGTGAGAAATATTAATGTTTTGGGCTGATTTAATCGGGAAAATATTTTGGATTTGCTATATGTGAGATTGTCAAGTTCAGTTAAGCTTCTACCTGTAGTTCAGGGGTATTGTAGATTTTGGGACTTGGGTTGGATTCCCCCAAATTTCAGAGTGTTATTATTGGGAGGGGGGGGGGGGAATCTACCCCCCTATGATAGTCCCAAACTCTGACGTCATATCTTACGCTGACCTATTTCCAAGTACATGAGGGGTAGAAATATTATCCAGGTTAATTTACCAACTGCACCTCTAAATGATTACCCTTTTTTACTCAAGGATATGTTTTTGTTACCACTCACAAGTTTAATATTAATAATGATATTGTGATGAAATAAAATTCTCCCAGAATTTAGCTATTTTCAGATGAAGGTTACCGTGGATTTCAGCAGACTAAACTGGATTTTATTTGCGGTCTACTATTATGGCGTTAAAATTATTTTTATATATGTATATATTTACTATTTTTGTGTATTAAATTGCGTGCGATTTATATAACATTAGGCATTCAATAAAATGCAAATATTTTGTTTTATATACCTTCAGTTGAAGTGAGCTGATGCAGACAGTTGAATTGTGAAAGCGTGAACATTCAGAAATTATGTTTTCATTTGTTTAAATATAAATTTTTTCAATATTATTAAACGTATATTAAATGCGTTTCTGTTTTACGGCAACGATAAACGTTTTGCTTTTAATAATATGACAGTGTTTGCATAAATATATGTAAAGCCGCCACATTGATTAGTCTGTATAAAAAATTCAAAACAGCAATATTTTATATTTTGACCAACTGGATGCATTAATGTTCTAATTTTGATACAGAAATCTTTCTCATTCATTGCTGTTTATTTTGATAAACTGGATAACTTTTGAATACATTTGGACATCTCAAGAATGAAAAGTAATCCAATCCGTGTAAGGACACGGAAGCTCGTTGACATTTTAAACACTATTCTGTAATTTTGAGGTTTTGACAGATGGTCGCGGTTCAAAGGGGCGTTTTCTAAAATTTTAAGGCATGCCAGCAGGCGTTTATTTTTTTCGGGGATCTCCTATAAACGCCTGTTCACAATAGAATAGAATAGAATAGAAACTTTATTTCACGAGGGAAAACGTATTAACCGTAAAAGTTATCTATCGGCCCTCGCACTATTTTGATATTTACAGGCATAAAAAATATTAAAGATTACGACTATTTACATTTGAGAAAAAATAATTAGTAATGAATACAATTACAATTTAGTAAATATTTACAATTTATACAAAATAGATCTTCGATATGGTTAGTAAGGTTAAGCTTGTTAAGAAAGATTTTACGAATTTTTTGTTTGGCGTTAGTATATGAAGAGCAAGATGGCGAAGCAGCAAGTTGCTTACAATCGCTATCTAAGCAATTAAAAAGAATGGAAGCACTGTACAGAAATGTTCGTTTACCAGAGTCAGTACGCGGGAAGGGGGGTTGAAGGTCATATGCGCAAGCTCTAGTCAGATCCCGTTGTCGAATAGAAGATGAGAATTTAAACATTTGTTTAAATGAAGATGGAGCACTGGGATTTGTGAGAATGTTAATTAGTAAGAGAAGCTTCCTAAATTTAACAAGATGAAAAATTGGGATTATTTGAATCTGGAAAAAAGAAGAACAGAAGGAGTAGAAAAGTCAGCGTCTAGAATATTACGTGCTGCACGCTTTCGGAGTTGAAGAATGCGAAGTAAAAGTGTTTTTGAGCTGTTCCCCAAGTTACAGAGCAGTAGATAAGACTTGAATTAATACAGGAGTTATAGAAACGAAGAGCACAGTGCTTAGTTAAAAAGGGTTTAATCCTGCGTAATGAAGCAAGTCTACTATTGATTGTTGAACACAAGTTTTCAATATGCTTGGTCCAAATTAAAAACTCGTCAAGCATTAAAACCCAACACTTTTGCTTGCTTCACCTGTGCAAGTATGTTGCCATTAAGAGTAACTGATAGAGAACGGACGGTCTGAAGTATTCTTAAGTTGTTGTTGCCAGGAGCACAGGACGAACTCTTTCCTGACAATCCCAAGACGTCATTAAATTTTCCAAAGGGCCCCTGCGATACCATAATTGTGAAACTATTGTTGAACTGTTTTACAATATATTTTGCTTGATTGCATATTATCCAGCACTGCAGATATATACAGTATTCTCACTTCCTGCTCTTCTTACAGAAGTTTTAAAAGGACACGTACACTATGTCGTTGCAGGGAGTCACCCATCTTACTTAAGTATATCATAACCCTGACAGACAGTAACAAGCTTAAATCAATGACAAAGAGCGAGCAGCTTGCTAACTGTTTCTGCTAACAATGCTTTTATAAGAAAACATTTAATATTAATTTCAGGTTCTTCGAGAAAGGGCAGGCACAACCCTTGTTCATAAAAACTAACACTATACTTCAAGCAAAATATTTCTCAACTATACCCATGTCAACTTTACAACATACACGATTTCCTAATCGCCATGATTAATCATGCTAATCTTCTGTTACCTAATCTTTCTTTAACAATGCTGTCATTGCCAACAGTAACCTGAAATAACTCCAACAAAGTATTTAAGGAAATATGCTCACTTAACATATCATGCTTACTATTTACTATATTCGAAAGCTAAGATACCAGCCCTCAATTACAGTGTGCATCATATTTTGAAAGACGTAAACACCCTATTCTAAAACCAAACGCATAATAAAACACAATATGATATTAAAGCGAGGACTTGAATAAACTCACTTGAAAATTTAGAAACTAAAATTGAGAAAATCGTCCCTTTAACCTTTGTTGCTTATTATGCTTTATAATTGTCCATTTTGTTCTTTCCATTTCTTTTGGTAATAACTGACCTCCATGCATTTGTCCATAAAAACGTACATTTTACGTTTGTATTACTTCATACGCACTCCTTCAAGGCAGCCATATTTCCAGAATATGAACTTCTTATTAACCAAGCGCGAGGTCTTTACAGAGAAATATCGGAGCGAGGACTTTCTTGTGCAGACCGAGCCCGTAGGGCGAGGTTTGTACAAAAAGACCAAGGTGCGATATTTCTCTGTTATGCCCGCCGCACACGAGAGCAACTTGCTGAGCTAACCGCCTCGCGTGCCAGCTAGCTCAGCTACGTATTTTCACCGCACACGTTGGAAAAACTACTCAACAACAACATAAATGACAAAATCATTTGCATTTTCCTCCATTTTGTTCCAAGTCACATGAAGAAACCATGGTTTGGTCACTGGCTGATTGATTCAAACAGCTCAGCACTTAGCTCACAACATCCTCAGACGCTGAGATTTTTTGCTCGCGAGACGAAAAATATCAGACAGAATAGATATTTTCCTCAAAGCCTCGAGAGTTCAAATGACTCAAATCCTCACAAAAACTATATCCGCACACGAGAGCAGCTCAGCAAGTTGCTCTCGTGTGCGGCGGGCTTAAAGACCAAGCAAGCGTGGTAAATAAAAAGTTTATTATATGGCATTTCTAGGCATTTATACTTGAAACAAACAAGAAATGCATGATTTGAAATGCATACTAGTAGCGTGGTACACATTTGCTCGAAGAAAACAAAAAATAGCAATGTATTCGGAAATGTTGGCGACGGGGGGAAGAGGGGGGGGGAGGAATAAATGCAATCAAAGGCCGACCCACGGGTGAGATCAAATGAATGTGACAGAAAGAATTAAAGAATTTTTGAAAACGAGCATCGTGCAAATTTTGCCATTTGTCGTGCTCCAGCCCGATTTCAGGTTCTGAAAGGCCCGTCGACTCGCAGCAAAGAGTGCGCGCCAAGCATGCAGACTAGTCATTTCTCATTGTTTAACTGCCCCCCCCCCCATTCAAGTAACCACAAAGACTCGCAGTTGTTGCTTTGCAACATCGTTAGTCAAAAATGCAAATCTGAAGAACATTTTTCACGAAGGCAATGTGCGCTTTGCCACCGGAAAAAAAGGCACTTTTTGTGTTTTCTGAAAACTTGGGGGGCTTGGCCTCCTTGTCCCCCCTCCCTAAAACCATTCGCAGATATCTTATTGATAAAAAACTAAATAATAATTTTCAAATTTTCTACAAGTTTTGCTGTTTGTTTTGAAATGTATGCGTTTGTTTTTAAGTAATGGACCGCCTGTCCATTACGAGAAAATAATGGACAGCTGAAATTGCAACTCAGCCAATCACAGTCTGCAATTTCACCAGAAGTGATGCTTGCCATATAATGAAAACCGATAAAATGATTCATTTTCTATACGTCGTAACATTTTTAACGACTAGTCAAATCTCTTTCCGGTTTCACGCTTTTCCAGGTTTTTCGCAACACAGGTTTTTGTGTAGCCTTGAAAACCACATAACTGGTTGAGACTATTTCCCTCCTAAAGAAAATTAGCATATTTTTATGATAAATTCCATATTGAAGCACGTTGCCTTTTTTAAGCCCCCGCTCCCCCAAATCAACGTTGAGCTTGTGTCATGGTATATTACCAAAAGTTGTTTTGGCGTTGTTTACAACATTGAACTGGGGGGGGGGGAGACAAAGATTGTTTTGTCAATGTTCAATAACTTTGTAATATTAGCTGGAATGGTCTCAAGGTTTTTGTCCAAGATTGCAGGTTGGTTTGAAACTACAAAGCATTGGTGAATGAGCGTGCAACTTGATAAATCAGCTGATTATTGATAATGCATACAGAACCGTCCTCAGAGATATGTATGTAATGTATGTAAAACTTTATTTCAATACGCTAACTTCGACAATTATTTACAACTGGTTTCCACGAAGGGCGTATACACACAAAGAGCTAAATGTTAATTATATATAGAACAAAATATGTAAGAATCCCACCTAAAATTTTATCATCTTCCTCCCAAACCTCCAACCCCTAAACAAGTACCCACCCACCCTCACGCAAAACTAACCCCCCTCCCGCCCACAATCTATATTGTCCTCCCATCATTTGGTCCTGGAGAAATTAGCTTATCATCTGCTTAAATGCAATTTCGCCATTGTTTTAAATAACGTAATTGACTCAGCCGCCTTGACATCTTGCGGCAGACTATTCCATAGAATTGCTCCACTGTATCCAAATGTTTTCTTTAGAAATTCCGTTTTCGGTTTTTTTAACGAGAGATCAGTTTCGCTATTGCGTAAATCATAAATATTCTGCGATGCATTTCTCCGAGAAAAAGATCTTTAAGGTTTGGCGCAGTGTGGTTCCCCAAGACTTTATACATCAATACTAGCTTGTTTTGTTCTCGTCTCCTAGCCAGGGTTTCCCAGCCTAATTTGTTTAGGACTTCAGACAATCTTACATCGTAGTCAGCTCCGGTAATCACCCTTGCTGCTCGATTTTGGAATTTTTGCAATTTGTCTTGAAGTCCCAAACCACAGTTATCCCACAGGGGAGAACAGTAATCAAAATGAGGCTGAATTAATGTTTTGTAGACATCATGTAAGGTTTTGTGTGGAACATAAGGTTTTATTCTTTTAATTGCTCCTATTCCAGCGCTAATCTTATGGCATACAGAATCAATATGTTTCTCCCAACTTCATTTTTCATCTAGATTTACACCTAGACATTGAAATGTATTGGTTTGTGGGACTGGGATTTTGTTAATCTCAACGGGTCTATTTCCTATTTTATTATTTAGATTATGCGTAGATCCAATAAACATGACTTTTGTTTTTTTCCTATGATATTTTAGTTTGTTTTTAGCAAGCCATTTATGAATACTGGAAAGGTCCATATTCAAATTGTCAATCAATGTATCGTAATCATGCGAAGAGGAAGATATCTGAGTGTCGTCGGCATAAAGACGGGGTTGGGGTTGTCCTTTCTAAAATATCAGGCATATCATTAATATATAGCAAAAACAATAATGGACCAAGTATGGATCCTTGCGGAATTCCGCATATTATTGTTCTTGCAGAAGAAGTTTGATCATTAACAGAACACACTTGCTTTCTATTCCTTAAGTATGATTGGAACCATTTTAATTCAATGTCGTGAATTCCAAACTGGGTTTTAAGCTTCTCCAATAATATCTCGTGATTCACCGAGTCAAATACTTTACATATATCAAGAAAAACAACTCCATTTATTTTGCCTTCATCCATGTCTTGTAGCCATTGATCACACATTTGTATAAGAGCACCTAAGGTTCCATGTTTTGGTCTAAACCCGGATTGAAATTTAGACAGAAGCGCATGTTTATTCAAAAAGTTTTCTATTTGAGTAAAAACTTCCCCTTCAAATATTTTACTTATTATGGGAAGAATTGAAATTGGTCTATAATTTTCGCATTTACGCTTATCCTCAGATTTGTAAATTGGTATAACTCTAGCCAATTTCCACTCATCTATATAAATACCAGTTCTAATCGATAGGTTAAATAAAAAAGTTATAGATGGAGCAATAAGGGTTGATGTCAGTTTTAAAATATTCGCAGGTATTCCATCCATACCTGTCGCTTTTGAGACATTTAGGTTTTGTAGGCGTTTGGAAACACTATCTATAGTAATATCTGCGAAGTGAAAATTTTCTTTAGGAAGAAGCACAGTACTTTCATAAATTACTTGATCATTTAAAGCATCAGTGCTTTGACATGCTGATTCAGCAGCCATCTTCATTCCAATATTTATAAAATATTCATTTAATGTTTCAGTAATAGATTTATCATCAGAAATAATATCATCATTTACTTTCAGTTCATTAATATTTGCATTCTTATGCTTTCTTCCTAAGAGCGAATTTATCCGAGCCCATCCGCTTTTACTGTCTCCCATTTGAGAGCTTGCCTGGATTTTATCACAAAAGTACTTAGATTTTGCTTTCCGCATGTTTATATTTACTTCATTACGTAGTGTTTTATACAATTCCCACTGTGACTCCGGATCATATTTTATGGCCTTTTTTTTGTGATAGTCCCTTTTTCTCATAAGTTCTTTAATTTGAGGATTAATCCATGGGACAGGGTTATTCCTTATTCGCTTGTGGCGCAGAGGGGCATGTCTATTAAGTGCATCTAATAATAGTGATTTCCAGACTTGCCAACATAAATTGGGATCTCCAACCTGATAGACCATCTCCCAAGGCAATTGAGACACATCCCGAATGAAATCATTTTCGACAAAGTTTTTAAAGTTACGAACCTGACGAATTTTTTGCCTTCCTTTCGGTAGTGTAAATTTTCTCACAGCGTAGACAAGGCTGTGATCTGAAATTCCCAGGTGAATGACACCTGATCTGGAAATATTTTCTGGTCTATTTTTTAATATTAAATCAATTAGTGTAGCTGATTTAGGAGTTAGCCTTGTAGATTCTTTAATAAGTTGGTCTATCTGATACAGAGAACATAAAAATTGCAACTTACATGTGTGAGGGTCAAGTATAGTTTTACTGACATCACAATTTAGATCTCCTATGAGGATTAGCTCCTTATCTTCATTATCACATTTTGCTAAAAAGCTTGCCCAGTAATCAAATATATTCATATGAGAATTTGGTGGTCTATACGTGCTTCGGCCTGCTTGTGTAACCTCTTATGATTGGCTGGATTAGGAGACTGATCGGCATATTGTCAGAGTTGTTAGGTTTGCTGAATAATTAGGCCAAACACCGTCATACTAGGCTTTTGTTTTCTAAACGGCACTAATATCGATTTGGCCTAATTATTTATCTAGCTTACCAACCCTGGATATGTGTAAACGCAAAAACATCATATTGTTTTGCCGACCAAACGTTTGTCCGATACCGTAGAAGAAGTTCATGCTTTAAATTTCAAGTTTATTCGAGTCCCTCGTCTGCTATTTGCCGCAGACTTGGTGAGGGACCACCAAAAATTAACGCTGAAACATGGTGAGACAGCGTTTGTTTAAAAGTTATAAGTTCTTTTTAGTGAGTTCTTATGAAACTTTTTGTTTTTCTTCAGTAATAACGATAAATGTAACAATGCTTGCTTATATATAGAAAAACCCGCTGTAGTGATTGCGGTGCGGTGCATAAAATACAGAATGCGCACGCATCCTAAGTGGGAAAATGCTAAAAAAAACTCACGCATTGCGTGGTGATTTTGTGGCGTCGCGTGATATATTATATAGTAATATAGCTAGTAAAGCTCAGTGCAGAGAGCTCAGTCATCCTCGGTCCCAGGAGCTCTGTAACAACAA
>CACRXK020009240.1:0-19450 GCA_902702795.2 Paramuricea clavata
GTTAACCCGCCAAGAAGTAAGTTCATATTTGTGTATTAGAGTATGTATAGTGTAGAATTAGAAGTAATTTGTAGTTGTAATTCAATTTATAGATCGAATAAAAACAGTGTAACAATATACGATTTGACGGGCAATGTATTCATTTCATCTGACCAGAGACTATGGAACGTACTACCAAAGAGTTTGACAAGCAATAACATTAGTTTAGGACAATTCAAAAACGGACTTTCTAAATATTACAAGTTAGCGCTGGAAGACGTTTTTGACGTTGATGATCCAAGGACATGGAAATCTATATGTTTGTCTTGTAACAAGTCTCGTAATCTGTCCTGTCAAATATCGTGTTGTTATTAGATTTGTGTTGTTGTTGTTGTTGTTGTTGTATAGTATTAGCATAGTTCATGGGGCCGCTGTAATTGGTGAAAACTGTTGCGTGCGCCCTGCCAATGGAACACATATTATATGTTGTTGTAAATCAGTACTGTTAAATGTTGCATGTTACTTGGCAAAGTTAAATAAATTATAAATTATAAATTATATATAATGTCAAGTTGGAAAGAAACGCCAAAAGCATTTACACGCAAAAAACGCTGAACATATATGTGAACGAATTTTGCCGTTGTTGCAATGCTTCTGTAAAAGTAACATACGGAGATACATGGAAGTACGTTTCGATAGTGAACTTGCTCAAGCCAACAGTAGGGCAAGGTAGTTTTGTTCTTTTGCAAAATATCGGGATTGTTTGTGAGAGAGGTCCAGAATGGTCTGAAAGATTATGAGGGACAGGCATAAAAATAAAATGTGCATTTTGAATTTGTATTTTCCTTTCTCCAGTCCACATCTCAATGACCCAAAACACTGAGACTGTCTATAACAAAAGCAACCAAACGATTACGCAAATGACAACTTGAATACTTTAAAGCGTCAAGAAAACACTTGTCAAGAACGTTTTCGGCCGACATAGGCGTCAAAAGATCGATAAGTGGGGGGGGGGGGGTCCATATTCATATATTCGTGTTCTGCATTATTAATTTCTTTTGAAATCGATTGTTTTTAAGGTCTGTGAACACGAATATATGAATATGCCCCCCCCCCACTTATCGATCTTTCGACGCCTATGTCGGCCGATCCAAATATCAAATGAAATTTCCCCGATTTTATGTCCTCTATGTTCGGTTCGTCACTAACGCAAACCGAGCTCATACCAAGGTCCTTAGCTTCTTCCATTTGGTCCTCTATAATACTAATTAGAGGACAAATGAATAAATGATGATGGCATGAATAGCGGGTTCTTTTCTTTTCTCTCCTCGACAAGGACTGAAAGTTGGAATATTAAGTTTTTGCCGTATATATGTATAGCCTGTCGGTAAAACAAAATTACTTATACTTTTGTATTTGAGCGAAGACATACATTACTAAACTTTTAAAAGCACTTGTCTTTCTTTCAAACAACCCTGAAATTCCCTGAGGTAGCAATAGTAAGTGAATTCACATAAACACCGCAACGACTTGAGTTTGAACAACTACGGCGTACTAGAATGCTCAAGAATGCAAATTATAGTCGCCTTTGTCTTAGAGTAAAGATGCTATTGTTGATATAAGAACGTTGCCATTGTATTTGCCAAACTCTCTTATACAGCAAAAACATCGTCTCCGTCTAGAATATTGTTAAGAGCTTTTGACTGCCCATCCTTTAACTTTAAACAAAAATTTAGTTTTCTATACAACTCGTCTAATACATTTTTTTATCGCCATGCAGGGTGTATAAAAAAAACCTGAACAGATTTGAAATTGCTCTCAATTTCGCAAAACACCTATTTGTATCCGTTTTTTATATATAGCTTCTTAAGGTACTTATAATGTAGAATAATGAAAAAAAATTCTCAAACTCAAATTTTGTGAACCAGGGGGGTGTGTCTCTTCCAACAAAGTAAAAATGGTTCGCGCACAAAATTTAAAAGTTGTAATCATATTTTGAGTTAATAGATGGAAACTTGGTTGGGTTTTTAATTACTGTACAAAATTTCAGACAATTTGGTTTATTCATTTTATTCTAAAAAATCAGCCTTTCGCATGCTTAATTAATGCCTTTATCTAATTTGCATATTGCTAACATATGCAAATTAGGCAAAGGCATTAATTAAGCATGCAAATAGCTGATTTTTAGGAAAAATTAACTTTGCGTGAATATTTAAAGGGCTTAAACTAAACCAAATTGTCTGAAATGTTGTACAGTAATTAAAAACCCGACAAATCTTCCATCTATTAACTCAAAATATGATTACAATCTATAAATTTTGTGCGCGAGTCATTTTTAGTTTGTTGGAAAAGACCCCCCCCCCTGGTTCACAAAATTTGAGTTCAAGAATTTTTTTTCATTATTCTACATTATAAGTACCCAAAGAAGCTATATATATATAAAACCGGATACAAATAGGTGATTTGCGAAATTGAGACCAATTTCAAATCTGTTCAGTTTTTTTTATACACCCTATAAACGATATTTTTCGATTTCCGCACTTTGTGTTGATACCTTGAATCTATTGTTGTGTAAATTTCATTACCTTTTATGGCAGTATAATGCAGCTAATAACCAATTACTCAATTTCAACCAATGGGAACCCTGCGTCGTTCTAAGCAACGTACAGACGCGTTTTTATTAGCTAGGCCTGCAGGCTTTCTCTCAAATTTCAAAGAGAGTTCAAAGAGAGCCTGTTCGCAGGCTAGCCAAATAGTCGAGTGGTATGTCACCGCCACGGCCAGAAGAGGCGATATATTGCATTCTTGTACGCACATTGAGGGGACCCATGAGCGCGTGTGACTTAGCCAATCTTATCAACAATGAGTTTATATCCCCAATGAGAGACTTTCCACCTTTCTCACCAGATCTACTACCACAACTGGACTCTACCACAACCCCTCCTGTCACTATTTTTTCCCATTCTGTTTACGTGAAATTATCATTGCTGAATCCTAACAAATCTCAAGGCACAAATGGTATCCCTTTGTGGTTACTAAAACAGAATTCAGATCTACTGGCAAAACCAATCACAGATATTAGTAACTGCTCCCTTCAGGAGGGCAAGTTACCAACATCATAGAAACTGCAAACGTAATCACTGTTCCGAAAGAAAAGCCAATAAAGGATGATAGCAAATACTTGCGTCCACTTTCCCTCACACCAATCCTTTCAAAGGTCGCAGAAGAGTTTGTTATAGAGAATTATGTAAAATCGGCTATACTAAAGAAAATAAAAATTAAATCAAGTTGGATCTGTCCCAAAGTCCTCTACGACAGAAGCATAATAAAGCTACGGACGGAAACGGCTCCACGATTAGAGGTCATGATCTTTGACTTTAGGAAAGCAATCGACTTAATAGACCATACCATCTTATTCCGAAAGCTCTCAAGTCTGGATCTCCCTCGAAAGATTATTTGTTGGATCATCGACTTTCTAACGTGCCGCAAACAGGGAGTAAAGCTAGCGGAGGATCGTATGTCGGAATGGAAAAACGTCCCAGCTGGTGTCAGGGGACCAAGCTGGCCAGAACCATGGCTATTTATACTGATGATCGATGACATAGACGTTCATAACAGGGATTTATGGAAATACGTGGACGACACCACTATGTCAGAGGTTGTACCCTGGTTGTGCACAAGGGAAAGACAAGTAAGATCCAAGAATGTGTAGACGAAATCATGGAGAAAGCTAGCCAAAATAAATTCCAGCTTAACAAAACCAAATGTAAAAAAGTTCAAATCTCCCTCGCAATTAGGTGCAACCCTGAGTTCCCGTCGATTCCAGTCAATAACAACCCAATTGATGTTGTTGTTATATATTCAAGCGTTAAACTGCTGGGCCTAAATATATCAAACAATCTGAAGTGGAACTATCATCTTTCGGAAATTGTTAGAAAGGCATCTACACTACCATTTCCTTTTGACTCAGCTAAAAAGAGCCAGAATTGATGAGAAAGATCTCCTAACATTCTACACCACATGCATTCGGCCAATTATCGAGTACGCTAGTCCTGTTTTTCACGATGCACTCCCTAACTACCTTTCCGACGATCTAGAAAGGTTGCAGAAGCGAGCCCTGCGAATAATTTCCCCATCCACCGCCTGTGCTGAAGCATTGGAAGTCTGTGGCTTATCTTCATTGCATGATCGCAGTGAATATCTAACAACTAAACTGTTTCATGAAATTTGCCGTGATTCTAACCACAAACTACAACATCTTCTTCCTGATCTTAATGAATCTACTTTGAATCTTAATGGTGGCATGGAGTTACACGAGCAACAAAATTGCTGCAACTTGCAACAAAATCTGATTTCAACGCATGTTAATTGAAAAAGTTTACACATAAATTACAAATCACAAGGCAACATTTGTCGACATTTCTACTTAACATGCGTTGAAATCAGATTTTGTTGCAAGTTGCAGCAATTTTGTTGCTCGTGTAAGTCCAGCTTTAGAAATAAACGTAAATTTTGTGTTCCAATTTGTTTTCAATTTGTAAAACAAATTGATTGAAGAATAGTTCCATATATATTAACTCAAATATACAGACCTTTTAGGAAAGTTTTAACAATTTAATTCACATGCACTATTGCAGAATTTTAACAACATACTTTATGTAAAGTTTTTAAACAATTCAGCTTTTGGTTGTAATTTTCTAAACTTATTAAAAATCTATCTACCTATCTACAGTGTCCAATCAACTGAGAGCAATATACATGAATTCCCAGAGTCTCGAAGCATTAGTACATGATAACAAAGTTGCAGGAAAGAAGATAAGACCCCCGTTTACACGACAGTCATTTTGGGCACGGCACGCTTAAATTTTGGCACGCGGACTCATCTTTTTGGGCACGGCACTCTTTTTGTCGTGTAAACGCAAAATTAGAGGTCCGCGTACCCAAAATTTTAGGCGGGCCGAGACCTCCTCAGGAGGTAGTCTCGGCCCGCCTAAAAATGGGTCCGCGGACTGAAAACTTGTTACGCACGCGTTTTGTTTCTCACATTGCAAAAATATTGTGTCTGTACAAACAAAATATCGAGAGAAAATGTGATCAGATGATGCTATACAAGAGCTCCGATATATATTATGGTCATGCATAAAGAAACTATTGACTGGTATTCTTGCTACACTCAAGTCAAAGCCCACAGCAAAGCGAAGAGAAAAGGAACTGTATTTAAGCAGTTTAAATCAATGCATATATGTGATGGTGAAGATTATTGTTATTTCATAATTAACAATCATTCGCCGAGAGCGAAGTGCTATCGGTGAACATTCACTATAATCATGCAGTGAGCCTGCGGCGAATCATTGTTGTAGTATAAATTTTCAACGAAATAAAACAGAATACCTAAATATCAGTTTAAATTAAACTGTTGTCACTACTTGTCAGCCAGTTTATATGAGGTTACTGCATGTTTTAGTTAGCTAGTGTTGCAGGCGCAGTGTTTTTTTGTTCGCACTCACTTTCAAAATGGCATCCTTATAATATGACTTTATTACAAAGTTATATTTATCCCCATGAAGGTCAATGAAATATCTAGCTTAGAAAATAAAACACTTTGATATAATGATATAATGAGTATATAAACTTTTTAGTTGAAAAAGCACATAAAACACTTTGATATAATGATATAATGAGTTTATAAACTTTTTAGTTGAAAAAGCACATGCATGCATGGAAATACACAAACTTTGTATTTTTTACGAAAATGTTAATAATTATCTGGTCTAATCAGAGAAATGGAAATACTTCAATACAAATTAATTAAACTATCTCAATAAAAATATAATTTCTGTTTATTTTAATCGGGAGAAAATGAAATGAAATGTAAATTTAATGCTCGGAATAAAGTTTAATACACCTTTCGCTAGACCAAAAAGTTACGGCCGAATACATCAGATATTTCATGTCAAGTCAAGGTTTTGACTTTGAATGTAAGAGTTCCGTTCTCAGTTTAGGCGTGCCGAACCCAAAATTTTTAGAACAAAAATTTTGTCGCGTAAACGCAACATGCGGACCAAAAACCGTGGGTCCGCGTGCAAAATTTCAAGCGTGCCGTACCCAAAATGACTGTCGTGTAAACGGGGCTAAGTAAACTTTCCTTCAATTCCAAAATTTGATCTACACAGAGCAGTATGACGTAGTATGTGTTTGTGAAACCTGGCTGAGTTTCTACCAGTTTACACTATTTACGGGAAAGACCGCTGTGATAATAGGAGAGGTGGCGGAGTTCTTGTTGCCATTAATACAATAACAAGCCTCCGATCCAGAAGCAATTATTTTGTCTAGAAGGTCAAAATGCTGAATATATCGTGATGGAACTATTTCGTTTAGACTGTTCTGAATTCGCTTCTGGAATTAAGATCTAGTCTCGATAAACTGGAAGAATCTGGCAGACGTTTCTTGGTGGGCGATTTTAACTTACCTGAAGAGAATAATTTTAATTATTGTTATTAAAACAACCTAAATGAGCTCTTCTGTGAAAATTATTAATGATCACTTTCTCAGTGAAATGGCTGATGGTCTCGCCCACATTAATGGAAATAAGCTCGACTGCATCATCTCTAGTCACACTAACGTCATAACGAATTTGTCATGTACCTCACCAGACGGAGTATTCCCAACCGATCAATACTTGATTGACTTTGAAATTAGACGCAGTTTCCAAAGAGCTAATTAAGTCAGTCAAATGAATTATTTATGATTACAAAAACGTTAATTTTGATGATCTTCGTGCTCATATTGGGGGAGTGCTCTTTGATCTAGCAATATCAGAGACGTCAAATATCAACGACTGTTGGAAAATGTGGAGAGATTTGTTTCTAACGGCTGTGGAAGAATTTGTGCAGATAACTGTCTCGGACAAGAATACACCACCATGGATTGATCATGAAGTGAAACACCTTATAAGAAAAGAATATACGGCCCTACGTCATTGTGAGGACCCTACTCAGCAAAGAAAAGCAATTATACGACCTTTATCTCAAAACGTTAAAGACATGATAAAACAGAAACATGAAGAATACATGGAAAAATTAAATCCTCCTTTACTGATAATCCAAAATTCTTTTGGTCATATCATAAGGCGATTCATCATAATAAACAATGCTCAAATGTTTTGACTGATGGGTATTCTATTGCTTTTTCTGCTAAGAATAAAGCCGAAATGTTTAATTCCTATTTTGGCTCGATATTTCAACCAAAATCTGATGAGAACAATCTCCAAGATGATATCACGTTCGTAACAAACTAAAAAATATTGGAGGTCATCATCGGCGTTCAAGATCTTTGTAATTGTTTACAAAACCTCAATGTGAGGAATTATTAAAGCTTCAGTTTGTGTTATCTGTCTCAGCCTTTACCTTCGGAGGATAACACAAACCTCGGCCTTAATAATTCCTCATATCCTACTCGACCTCATTCAGTAATTTTTTATTATACGCGAAATGTGAGGCGATATTTAACAATGCAATGTTTTTTATTCACTCCAAAATTACAGTGATTTAGTAGCAATTAGCAAATTACAAATTAACATGAACATGACAGGTTAACATAACATAACGTAATGTCTTTTATAAAACCGCTGGCCCAACCGTGGGCTCTTCTCTTTTGAACAAAATGACCATACACCAACAACTAAGGGTGGGCTAAAGGGTTGGATTGCATTGTTAAATATAGCCCTTAATATTACACTTCAGGCTGCAAGCAGCCCTTGTATAATCTACATTTATACTTCCAAACTATTCGGCTCAATTTAACAATGCATGTTAATTTAAAGCTTTATTGTGTGCCACTAGACAGAACTGCTCTCCCTGTGGTATTATTAAATTGTGGACGATAATAGAACTTAATGAGAAGAGTTCTGTTGGGGCCAGTTTGCAAACAGCAAAATCTCGAAAAGTCCTATCTTGCTGTTTCCGTAGTAACAACCCCACAAACAGAATGCCCTTTGCCCCACCTTGTGACAGTTGCTGAGGATAATGGTTTGTGAGGATTTATATATGAAAATAGTAGCCACACAGCTAGCTGAAGTCGATGAAGAGGGCTTGACGAAGGCTCTTGTCCCTACGGGTCAACAGATCTTTCTGAGAGGGTTGTAAGTGAGGAAAATCGATGCAAAGGTTTGGCAAAAAGGGACACCAAGTTTGGGTTGGCCAAACCTCTCCAACTCACGTAATGGTCTAGTTGAAATGTTACCATTTCTGGTACAGATGATTGAAAATGATTGGATTCTCGATCCGCCTGTACATTTTATATCCCTGGAATATATAGTGCTGTTACTAGTACATTGTGACCCAGAGATCAGTCCCATAGGTTCGTATCTAGCGGAGACAGAGGCGAGAGTGAGTGCCTCCCATCTTCAGGGCCGGAGCTAAAGGTGTGTATGTGGGTGGGGGGGGGGTGTAACAGCCCCCCAGTCATCAGGTAGTCGGCAAAATATTGAATCCCAGTCGGCAAAACGTGGATTTGGACAGGAGGAAAAAATATGTATCTGAGTGAACCCAGATTAAAAATTAAGAATGACAGCTAAAATGTGGAGAAATTGATGAAAATATTAGGGGAAAATTGAACGCAGAACGATGGTTAAACACATAAGAAGACCGAGAAATATGTTGTCGGGAAAACAATTTTTTGGTGTTGTGCCGCTCCCCCCCCCCGCTATAACCAGGGGCCATGTTATGCATAGTTTTAAACGTTATAAGCGAGATCTTAAAATGCAATTTCTCTAAAATAATAATAATAATAATTATACTGGGTTTGATGAGATGAAAGCGTTGTATCAATCTCTCAATCTGAGGCTTGGAGAGGTATTTTTGAACTCGACCAATATTCCTTACTGCTAATGATGATGCACGACACATATTGTTTATATGAGGACGAAAGGTTAATTTAATTTTGAGTTGAAAGTAACACGAAGATCACGAACTTTGTCCGTAACTTTTATGACATTTGAGCGAATGGTAATGATATAATTTTCAATGTTATGTACTATTTAAAACACGAGAAGGAGTGTTTGATCATATTTAAAACGCAAGGCGCAGCCGAGCGTTTTAGATATGATAAAACACGAGTTCGAATGTTTTGAATAGCTAGTAAAATACGACTACAAAAGAATACTAATTGGGATGAACAATTATATAATCATACTAATTAGGATGAAGAATTATATAAAGAATACTAATGAAGATGAGTTTTATCCACTGATCTGAAATAGGACTGGATAACGCATCTATAGTATACAAAAGTGAAGCCGGAAGTCACCGGCCGCCACCCGATTCTGGGGCCCCACTTTTGTATAGATTTGTATTACAAATGGTAGCTTTTCGCGTTTTTTGCCTTGGCTACGTTTCCGATCGGGTCAGTTTTACAATCACAAAGATAGAAGCATACAAGAAGAATTTTGAGGAAAAAATTTGGAGTATTATGGCTTTATAACGCCGCGAAACGGGATTTACAACTTTGAAGGAGTGGAGAGCCTCAGACTTTGTTTATCAACACGTGCTCGTTTTGCTACTTTCATACAAAATCAACTCAAAATATACAAGAGTTACTGTTACTGGACGAATATTCTCAGGAAATTTGAAGAAATGAAACAGCTACATTGTGAACAAAAGCGTACTGAGGTTAGTTTTAAAATACCTTGAGGTTACTTTTATAATTATATGAATTTAATATTATAAAGGAACAATTTTAAATGTAAATTTTGCTTGTCGAGAAGTTTTATATGTTTTAAAGTACAAAGACAAGTAACAATCAAATATATTTTAATCCAAGTTAACAATGACTCAATACAATGTTATTGATGGGTTGTTATTGATGGGTTGTTATTGATGGGTTAAGAGAACAGGTTTGTTTAATTTCTTTCTTATAATAATTCCATATGCGTCATATATAATTACCTATGTAACTTCTTTGTGCTTTACTGTAATAAAATAACATCTCACAATACATTTAACCAGGTTGTGAATGTAAGGTGAACCACATTCGCAACCTGGTCAAATGTATTGTGAGATGTTTATATTGTAAAGTCAGGCTATATCATCTTGGCAAGGAAGCTACACAAGATGCCTGTGGAAACATTTAATATAAGGGAGAAATTAAACAAACTTGTTCTCTTTAACCATCGATAATACTAATAATAAAATATTTGATTTCCTACTTTAAAACATATCAAACTTCTCGACAAGTCAAAATTGACATTTAAAATTGTTCCTTAATTCATATCATTATAAAAATAGCCTCAAGGTGTTTTAAAACTAACCTCAGTACGCTTTTGTTCACAATGTAGCGCTAGCTGTTTCATTTCTTCAAATTTCCTGGACGTTCCATCATTAATAACAAACTGGATAAGAAGTTTTCTTACTCGATGAAGCCAACGGGTCAGAATGCCCCATTGTGTGTCAGAATGGCAAATCCTCAACGGTGGAGTACCCCAGGGAACTGTTTTAGGCCCAATCCTCTTCCTAATCGTGATAAACGATCTCCTCGTCGATTGGAAAGACCGATGGAAATACGTTGACGACACCACCACTACTGAAACCATTGGCCCAGATTGTAACAGCAACCTTCAAGAACTGGTTAATTACATCGATAATTGGACTACGAGTAATAATATGAAACTAAACATTGGAAAATGCAAAGAACTGGTTATTGATTTTCCCCTTTAACACTCGATAAAGTTAATATTGAACGGGTGAAATCTGCCCGTATCCTTGGCCTCACAGTTCAAGATAACATGAAGCGGAATGAACATATAAACAACATAGTTAAAAAAGCTAGCAAGAGGCTCTATATGCTAAGGCTGCTAAAACGGTCCAACACGTGTATTGACACGTTGATTACTGTATATACTACCATTATTAGACCTGTTTTGGAGTACGCGTGCCAGGTCTGGCATTACAATATCCAACAATATTTATGTGAAGATATTGAAAAAATACAAAAACGTGCGTTGAGAATCATCCTTCCATCGCAAAAGTATGACTAAGCGCTGATCACGACTAACATCACGTCGCTGAGAGATCGCCGAGAAAAATTATGCGAACATTTCTTTGAGAAGAATATTGACAATGAAAATCTCAAAGATCTTTTATCACAAACAATTTTATCTGGATATGATCTAAGACCGATATGTAAATATCATAATTATGTTTGTAGAACTGAACGTTTTAAGAATTCGTTTTTACCTCAAAGTATATTAAAGATTAACAGTAAATAAGTTCTTAGAAATGTAAATAATCTTAAATATGTAATTATTATGTAATTTTAACTTCTCTTAATTTATATAATACTGGTATAATTTAGCCTTTTTGGGTTACAAAGTCAGTAATCATTAAATCAATTCAATTCAATTCAATTCAATATTCGTCCAGTAACAGTATACAAAGTCTGAGGCTCTCCACTCCTTCAAAGTTATAAATCCCGTTTCGCGGCGTTATAAAGCCATAATACTCCAAATTTTTTGCTCAAAATTCTTCTTGTATGCTTCTATCTTTGTGATTGTAAAACTGGCCCGATCAGAAACGTAGCCAAGGAAAGAAACGCGAAAAACTACCATCTGTAATACAAATCTATACAAAAGTGGGGCCCCAGAATCGGGTGGCGGCGGGTGACTTCCGGCTTCACTTTTGTATACTATAGATGCGTTATCCAGTCCTATTTCAGATCAGTGGTTTTATCAGATATAAAGTCACTCCACGTAACATATTATGGCTGACATGATTTGCCACAAGGTTTACGAATTTTTAATGAATATTTTAAATAATTATCTGCGTCGGTGGGTGCATCCTTTGCTATTCTGTTTCTTATACATACGTTCATTTTGAGGTATTATAGGTTTATATTCCCAACCCAGATCAGAAAGGTTTGGTTTTCACGCTAAACCAACGACCGGAGTCGGTAGAGAGAAAACGAAAAGATATTAAAAGTTATGGTATTTATCACCGCCTGGTTCAATCACGGCAAAAATCCATTGGCGGCAACAATTTGCCGTAATAATCGATGTAGAACCAATGGGTCGCCCGCCGAAGCCATCGTTTGATCCCCCCAACAGATATAGAGTTATAAAGCAAGGCAAAAGTGTTGATGTTGTAAAATTCAACAGAAAGAACAACAGAGGCACTGTCTATGGCTACGTTGTGTTCCCTCTTTTCCACCCTTTGGTGTGTCCACACTTGACTACTGTAAGCTAGTTGGCTTCGAACGATAGTCAAGTACAGTATCTTTCGAACACTTTTATCGTGAATGCCGGACGTTGTTCTCTTGACAAAACCGGCCCAGCATTTTGTTAGCTTTTGAGGATATGTCCTGCACGTTCTGGTTCCACTTCAGATCTTTGGTGATACTTATGCCACGATCTTTTTCACAGGTTAAAGGTTTGACTGGGATGTCAACTAATGTGTACTGGTTGATGGTAGGTTGGAGACAACGAGTAAATTGACGTACTCCGCACTTGGATTTATTTAAATCCGTCCTCCAGTCTTGACACCAGTTGGTAATATTGTTAAGATCTGATTGTAGGACTTCTTTGTCTTGAAGATTACGAACAGCGCGATGACATTTAGTATCATCAGCAAACATTGACACGGCAGTACTGTAATGTTATCTGATTTATTTAAAATCTTGTACCGGTATTTATACACAAATACGTATGCTAATTATTACATTAATATTCATTCTAATTGACTAGTACCACATCTCCTAGATAAGTTTAAACTATTCTTGATCTCGAAGCCCCACTCACTTGCAAAGAGTACATACTCAGCACTGTTGAACGGAGGACCATTGTCTGATGTTTCTAAATCCGCCATAGAGTCATAAACTTGATAAAATATGAGTTTTAAACCATGTATTTTACACGTCTAATGAACGTCTGCATATATACATATCCAATGTCACATACTTTTATAATAACAACATGACACGTCAATCACCCTAAGATGACTTCCGTCGGAATATTAAATCGGTCGATAATATTAACAACTATCGTAACATCTTCCCTTCTTTAACAAACACACCCTAAGTCAAGATTGTTCTGGCCTCAACTAAACTCTTGTTCGTGGCCCTTGACGGGATAACATAACAATGAGTCAAATATTAATAAATGTTCAGTATTTTAGTTCAGTAGTCTGATTAATCAGTTTTAATAGTTACTGATCTGTGAGTTCGCCAAATCTTACTGGTCTTTTCGATACGTGCCCGCTGCGCGTCCGGTATTCCTGGTCTCCGGTAATTCGCGTTCGGCTGGAGGTACGTTGTGTTTCATCTCTCTCTTGTTGCGTCCCTTCCGGTTCGTTATTTTCTTCTCGACCATAATCTGGCATTGGTAGGTATGCCTCTTCTTCGACTTCCAACTCCTGGGCTGGTGTGCATTTGCGTAGATACGATGCTTACGATTTCTAATATATATTCTGTCGTTTGCTTCAACTTCGTATGATCGGGGTCGAACTTCCCTAATGACTTTCACATCACTCCACTTCTTTTTCCCTAGTCCAAATGGCTGGAATTTAAATCTGTCGCCTTCGTGCAATTGCGCGAGTGTTTTTGCTCCTCTGTTGTAATAATGTTGTTGTTTCGCTTGTTTCTTGGCTATGTTTGTACCATTGTTTCCTGTCAGGCGGGGTTTGAGAAGGTTTTTCGAGGTAGGAAGGGTTGTCCTCGTACGTCGATTCATCATTCGTTGGGCGGGACTAGACTGAATTATGTCCTTCCTGCGGCGTGTTTCGAATGTCGAGAAGAGCCAGATAATAATCGGTGCCACTTTCTCTAGTCATTTGCAGGATCTTTTTGGCTTGCTTTACCGCCGATTCTGCCTTACTGTTCGACTGAGGATGGTGTGGGCTAGTGCGAGTATGCTTGAAACCAAAGGATTTGGCAAACGCTTGAAATTCATCTGAATCGTATTGTGGCCCGTTGCCTGATACTACTTCATCAGGTATTCCGTACCGCGCAAAGTGACCTTTCAACTTCTTTATAGCTGTATTAGAAGTCGTGGTGCTGAGATAGTCTATTTAAAAAAAGTTTGAAAAATAGTCTACCGTCACCAGGTAATACTTGTTTTGGAATTGGAAAAGGTCGGTACCGATTTTTGCCCAGGGACGGTTTGGTACTTCGTGGCTTGAAAGCGGCTCTTTCGACTGTCTAGTGGAAAATGTGGTGCATGTCTCGCATCTGGAAATGTATTCTTTTATCTCTCTCGTGCTCTTCGTAATGTTGATTCCACTCCTTGATGCGCGGTATGTAGATCCTCCAGAATTTCCTTTCTTAACCCTATTTGTACCGGGGGTGTGCACAATGAGCGCACCCCTATAAATATTTATCCGTCATTCCTGAACAAATGATCCCATTTTCCTGTGCTTTCATGAATTTTAATATTTTTCCTCTGCCGTCATGACTGCGAAAATTTTTTTCTGAAAATTCAAAGTTATCCGGACGTTTGTCGACATTTGTCAAACAAGGTGTCGAAGCCAAAAATGGGAAAATGTGGGTTGGATAGTATTTTTTGGCTGTATCACTTCCCAGGACATAAATAACATAATATAATTAGAGAACATAAAGATGGATTATTACACATGATTTGCAAAGTAAACTGAATATCCATAATATATTATATAAAATAGTAAAATATAGTACAACATATAATATAGCATACAATATAATACTTATATAATATAATATAAAATACTTATTTATAATATTTTTATATATACAAATACACATATTTCTTTGTACCTTGAAGGCATAACATCTCCCTGTCTTTGAGCAGCACCAAACATGTAGGATGCATTATATATTGAACACTTTCATACAAGAAATTTTCAAATTAGAGTAAAATATTTTGCATAAAATCCAGACTGATTGCCATGATTTTCAAAGTGAATATTGTGTTTTCAAAACTATACTGCAGGCTCGTAGCTCACCTGCCTTACACTTCATGTAACACATAGTATATTGGTATAAAACATGGTTGCCATTTTGTATTTTTTCTACAAACTTTTGTTGGTTGACTTCAGTGTAATGTTTTATGTTTATACTAAAGAAGTTATGCCAACAAAAAGTGCTAGAGTTTCAACAGAATGCACAATTGCGAAAATTATGCGATATATGGAACATTATTACAACAATGACACTGTCACAGTGATATGAAGTAATACAATCAGTGATATTGAAACTTGAAAATGATTTGGATTGTTTATATGAGAGACAGATAAGTTTCATTTGTATGTCTTTTCATATGGTACAGAAATGCCAACTTGGAAAGTAAAATAGTGGTGTTTATGGACATCTCAGGATATGCTATAACATAAAAGTATGTCTTTTGACTGTAAAAGACCCAAAAAATATCACATCCTGATGTTTTATTATCTCTTTACAAAATATAACCAAAATGGGTAAAATATTAGCTATATATATTCGCCATTTTTTTATAGGCGGTCATATTCAATGGGGGGGATCCAAAAAACAGCATGTTGGATGTGAATTTAACTTTTTTGTTATTTTTAGGTTAAAAAGATAAAATTTACTAAAAATAAAACTTATAGGATAATGGCAGTTAATCGACAGAGTTTCTGAGGGGTGTGCCCTATCAGCGCACCCCCGGTCATATCAACATGAAAAAACCTCGGTACAAATAGGGTTAAAGATTTTGGGATTACAACCCTCTCACCGCGTAGGACGACACTTTCTTGCGCAGTTAGGTCGTCTCGCACGTGAAAATAATTTACCAAAGTTGGATCTAGCACGTTCTTGTTCCCTGGCCATCCTGCCTGGATGACTCCTTTCACTTGCTGCAGGACTTCATCCTTCTCTGTTTCAACTTTCAATTTGGATATCTTCTCTTCCGTCGCTATGATCCGATTAATTATTGCGGTCAGTGGTACTTGATCAAATTCTTCTTCGAATGTGGATTTTGTTGGTTGACCCTTGATGAAATGACGGCTGAGAGTGTCGGCCAGGTCGATACTGTGTTGCTTTGTTGTGAGCTTGTCTCTGTCGTCGCCGGTTGTGCCGTTTCTTCGCTGTTTGTACCAATCTCTGTGTCCGACATATTTCTTAGTTTATTGATCCCACTCCTGACACCATGTTTCTAAATCCGCCATAGAGTCATAAACTTGATAAAATATGAGTTTTAAACCATGTATTTTACACGTCTAGATGAACGTCTGCATATATATCCAATGTCACATACTTTTACAATAACAACATGACACGTCAATCACCCTAAGATGACTTCCGTCGGAATATTAAATCGGTTAATAATATTAACAACTATCGTAACATCTGATACCACTCTTTCCGGTATTCCGAATCTAGCAAACACCGTTTATAACGCCTTGTACACTTCGGTTGCCGTCTTGCTCTTGTTAATTCATTGAACATAACTCTATGTACCTTGAGAAATAGTCTACTAGCTACCAACAAATATTCTCGATTCTCGCACTTGAAGAATTCTACTGCAACGATTTGCCAAGGGCGTTCAGGAAATGCTGTGGGAATCAATGGTTTGTTCACATGATATCTCGCACACGTCCGACAGTTCTTTATTAACTCTTGTATTTGCGTGCTGATTCCAGGCCACCATACGGACTGTTTAGCTCTTTCGCGACATTTGGTGATCCCCAAGTGTCCTTGATGTATCTTGTCTAAAAAATCTAATTTCATGCTTGACGGGATGAGTATTCTGCTTCCTTTTAATATCACGCCCTTAACGACTGAAGTCTCACCACGTTCACTCCAGTAAGATTTGAGTAGATCTGGAATGGACTGTCTTTCAGGCCAGCCTTCTTCACAGTACTGCATATCTTCTTACACACGTCATCATCAATTTGCACTTCACGAATTTCTCTTATTCGCATGTCGGAGGCAGGAATGCTTTGGCAGACACATTCTACGAACGAGTTCATCTCTGCCTCTGAAACAAACGAACTACCTTGCGAAACATTAGGGGCTCTAGCCGAGTCCGTTTAATTAGTCTCAACAAGGCGTCGCTGGTGTACATTTCATTTCCTGGAATATGGACTACTTTTCCTGGAATATGGACTATGGAATCTTGGGGGATGTCTCAAAAATGTACCATCAAGTTCTTGTTGATCCTGTTGTAGATGCACATTCCCATCCGTTCCTCTGGCGAAGTCTTGAAAACCATGAACCAGACATTTATGTTAAAACAGTTCTCACGTTTGGTGATAAGCCTGATCCACCCATGGCAAATACAGCAATGGATCTCACAGCTGAAGAGAATGCTGAAAATTACCCAGACGCAGCAACAACATCAAAGAGTGTCGATACATGGATGACATTGCCGACTCAGTTACCTCGATTGGTGAAGCTGTTAAACGTACGAATGAGATTGATCACGTTCTCAGTACAGGACACTTTAAGATCAAAGAATGGATTTCTAATGCAGATTTATCAGAAAGTCGTCCCGTGGACCACATTGCAGTGCACAAAGTACCAGTGAGATCGAAAAAAAAACACTCCTGAAGGAACCACTATATCAGAAGATGTCTGTGTCAGTAAACAACCCCAAAGTTCTTATGGCCTGTAAAGTTGATGGTGTTGAGTGGACAAGGCCAATTAAACTGACAAAGCGGATGGTGTTGAGCATAATCTCTGGGATATTCGATGTATTTGGATTTGCAGCCCCTTTGATTATTCGTGCCAAGATTGGTATTCAAGAGCTGTGGAAGGGAGGATATGAGTGGGATCAAGATCTACCCCAACAAGTGAAAGACAACTGGTACAAATGGTTTGACAACTTATCAAAGCTTAAAGATGTTACCTTTCAACGATGCTTGACCCCAGAAGATGTGTTGGGAAAGCCAATCCTAATAATTTTCAGTGATGCTTCAGAAAAGGCATTTGGAGCGGTGGCCTACATAAGGTGGAGATTGATGGATGGTTCCTTTGCAGTTAGGTTCATCATGGCAAAGTCGCGAGTCGCTCCAGTGAAGGAATTAACAATGCCAAAACTTGAACTGCAAGCAGCAGTAATAGCTTGCAGACTCAATCATACTATCCGAAGTGAATGCCGCTTGGAGTTTGAGAAGACAATATTTTTCTGTGATTCCATGATTGTTTTAGCTTGGATTCAAAATGAAACACGTTCCTTCAAAGTCTTTGTCTCCGTGCGAGTTGCCGAAATCAACGCTAAATCAGACCCAGCAGATTGGCGTTATTGTTCAACTGATTTAAATGTTGCAGACGATGTAACCCGAGGTTTGTGTGTCGAAAGTCTGTCCGATCGCTGGAAACACGGAGAAGTCTTTCTTCTTCAGCCAGAAGATCAGTGACCATCAATGCAACTAAGTCAGGACAATGATGCAAATGACATGCTTATCGAATGCCGTAAAGTCAATGTTGTTGTTAATTTACCAGCCTGCTGTCCCCTGATGCAGTTTACCAAGCGATTCTCCAAGTACAGGCGGGCAGTTCGGGTCCTGGCGGTAATCCGGAGGTTTATCCACAACTGCAAAGCAAGGAAAGTTGCAACTTATCAACGTCTGTCTGGCGCATTGACAGTCGCTGAATTGGAGGAAGCAGAAACGGTTCTAGTTAAAGATGCACAGTCAGCGATAAAACCCTTAATCCAGAAGAATGAATTCAGAAATCTGGCACCATTCATTGATGATGATGGTATCATCCGCGTCGGAGGCCGAATTGAGAACGCACCAGTTTCATATGAGACTCGACATCCACCCATTATTCCACGTTGTCACTGGCTATCTACCCTAATCGTAAGACAAGCACACCAGTAGGGACATCTCGGCGTAGCGGCAACCGCAGCAAAGACACGGAAAAGATTCTGGATCGTCGGCGTACACCACATTGCGAAGAGTGTGAAATTCAAGTGCGTCTTCTGTCGGCAGAGGGCACAGAAAAACGAAATACAAATGATGGCAAACCTCCCACCATATCGACTTGCACCATTCACACCACCGTTCTTTTATACAGCTGTCGACCTGTTTGGTCCTATCAAAGTCAAAGTTGGCCGAAACAAGACCGACAAATATTGGGGTGTCTTGTTTACATGTCTGAATGTCAGAGCTGTTTACATTGACGTTACAACGGATTACTCGACTCCTGGTATTTTACCCGTACTGAGAAGATTCTTCTGCATCCGGGGCTATCCACGCTGTCTGTGGAGTGACCGAGGAAGTCAACTAGATACAACAGAACTGAAAGATTTCCTACACGAGAAGGGTATGGAATGGAAATTTGTTACACCAACTGCCGCTCACCACGAAGGATGTGCAGAGTCGCTTATTCGAGTGATCAAAGCAGCGCTCAAGAAATCGATCGGAGACCACAGGGCCGTAGGAAGCTCTTTTCGATTGGGGGGGGGCTGAAAGCGAGGGCCGAAGGCCCGAGGAAATTTTTAAATTTAGAGTCTCTAAAATGCCATTTCCTGGACTTTGGGGGAAGATTT
>CACRXK020009241.1:0-19449 GCA_902702795.2 Paramuricea clavata
CAATATGTTCATTTCGCGGCTTGCGCCAGCTTCTGTCTTCGATAGAGAGGGCGAAATTCCTGTCCCTGCAAAAGTATGGGTATTTTTTGCTCAAGCGCGTGCCACGAAGAGGATCAGTTTAATACATGTATGAACAATAGGACAGATGGTGAGTTTGTATTATTGCTATTAGTTACGTACTGTTCGTTATAAACGTGCTTCACATGCAATCTTATTGTATTGGTTCATTAGTTTATATATGTTTCGTTAGTTTATACGCAAAAAATTGCCTGAGCAATGGTTCATTTGAGAATATGTAATGTTGTTCACTGTGATAGTTCACTCAAAGGATAACGATTATCTAACAATAGCTGGGTAAACTTTGTTTACATATTTTGATACTTTGCCTGCCAAGAGTATATGCAGACATACATTTCTGAAAGCTTTAACCACTGGCTTTAACACACATTTGTTTCATGTTTTATTAAATACCCCACATAATTATGCATATCCTTGCCGGGTAAAACATCAAATTATGTAAAAAAAAGTTTACCTGTCTAGTCTACATAGGTCAATAGGTGTGAAATGCAGTAATTTGGTGGTAAGAAATATCTGTGTTTCACTGCGCTTGAGTTTTTGCATTTAATTAATGATAAATATATTCATTTCAGACTCTTGTGGTAGCAATGGATTTAATTGCCCTTTGAAGAGCATTTGCTCTAGAGCTTATACAGCATCAGCCAGCAGCATTTGTCAATTTGGTAAATGGTGAATTGCCAGGTGAACCGCTTCAACCAGACCCAGCTACGAAAACCCAGAAAATGCCTCAGAGTATTGCAAATGTGGATGCTGTGTTGCAATGCCAACACAATTGGAAAATAGCCCTCTCTTCCCACAGTTAGTACTTGATGGAAATGTTCGATCTGGACCTGGCCATGCATTGGAGGGAAGACTTTTTAGTGTTAAATAATATTAGAAACAATGAAAATTTTGCCATGCTGCTCACAGACAATACGTACTCTGGCAACAACGGTTAGGAAGTCGGAACAGGAGAGTGATTCCAAGCTGTTGTGTTACAGCAATACAGAGACAATATCCTTCTCCAAATGTGATATACACTGGGTATCAACCTGCTAGATTGTAAATATTTGTTGCACATGTTTTTGTTATGTTATTGATCATTGAGGGAAACTTTATTATTCATTAATCCATTTTACTGCAATTATCTCCCCATGACAGGGAGGATCATTTTAAATATATTGACAGAACATGGGTAATTCACACCTGTTAAGGCCCGTTTGAAACTTTGATTTTCTCCTTTTGGCATATGTGTTTTAGCAAAATTACAGGAAACATTACTTTGCGTGGCTTGATTATTCACTCTAACAGAAGAAAAAAATTGCACTTCAAAATTGCTTCAAACTTATTTTAAGCTTTCTCTGTCTACTAACCACAGCAAATTTTGCTGACAAATGAAAGACTTTATCATGTCAATGGGTTAAATCTTTTATGAACAGTATCTTATAAGACAAGTTATCAAATGCATTGGATGTTCAAGCACAACATTTGGTATTGACATTGATTTTTTTATTCTTTAAAATTACTCCTTGCTCCTTACTCAATGAATCCAGTATGGACAGCCTGACTCACTATTGAGGTCCGGGAGTTTGTAATCAGAGTTCCTTCTCCTAGGTGGACTGCCTTTCAGGGATTATGAGCTCCACCTAACCAGAGCACTTTGTTTTAAGTGCCAGACACTTGTCTACAGTGATCAGTTGAATCTAGACTGATGGGTTTCAACAAGTTCTTTGACTGAAGGAGGAGGGACAGGGGTTATGTTAGGAGCAATTTGCCTTCGGTCATCACTTGCAACACCAATCCCCATACCTAAAGAAGACTTATAATTAGTTTTATTCCTGTTTAAATGCACATTAGTGCCTGCTGACCAATATGTTTTAAAAACACATGAATGGCTTTTTTCAAGCCACATTTTGATTTTGTTAATGTTCATGCAAATCAAAATTTGGCTTTCCAAAAAGCCATTTAAGTGCTCTTAAAACACATCAATCAGAGGTGCTACTGTGCCCTTAACATGCCTAGAGAATGATCAAAATATTTATGTTTGAAAAGGTGATATAAAGAATATGGAATTTCATAATGAAAACTAAAAGTCACTTTTTTCTCACTAGGATTCAGGAAAGCATAAAATGTTATACATACCTTAATTATAAGTTGTAGGATGTATTTGTACTGTTTAGGAGAATCTTTAAGAATCTTTATGTGGCTCCATTGCTGTTTCCCCTTGCTGAACATATACTGGCAATGGCTCATGTCTGCATTGTATTGTTTCATCTGGCTGCTGATCCGTCTGGGTTTCCACAGCGCTATAAGTGCACAATAAAGTTTTGTAATGAGGAAATATAACAGCATTAACATAACTGAAATATCCAGGGATATGTGTTATGTGCTTACCACAATTAAATCCGTCTTGATGTTTCGTATCAGGCTCGATCAGCAGAGTATTCGCGAACGCTCGTCACTTTTGATTCCAGCTTCAGTTTTGAAATGATTTCACCGACCAATAGCATCATTAAAGTACATTTTCGTTGCATACCTTTTCGCGAAATGTTTTTTTTTCGATTTCCTGGTTGGTTTTGGCGACCAGCATTAGAAGGATTTGTCTTTGAAGTGGACGGCTCTATTATAGAACTCTTTGCGAGTCGGCCATTTTGAGCGCGCATATCCGAATAAGGACTGGGGAGCACACAAAATCAAAACAAGTGTGCTCACATTTGTTTACATTTTTGACACATGCGCAGAAGGGACTGTAATCTAGCTTTAATTATAAAACACAATCGCCGAGTCTCTACTGCTTCGAAATTTCTCTAAACAACTTGCATACGTCGAGTTAAGTGCCACTAACCCCCTAAATTTTTTTTTCATATAATAAATAACCGCTATTTATGGAGTACAAAACTGGAAAATTTTTTTTAATCGGTTGAATTCTCGCAATTCTATGGCTTCTCAAAGTTTGCACACATTTGTTCCACGACCGAGTTTTGGGAGACTGGTGAGAGAGGAATGTGTGACGTCAATTGGTGAACTCATGCGAAGCCTCCTTGTAAACACTATACATTTACCATTACAAAGAAGCTTTAATTTCGAAGAATAATTCGCGGTTTTTTATATCTTTTTGCAATGTCTTCGACGGGTGCATCTTCAGAGGCTTCTTCGTTCGCATCAGTGAACGATTATTTATCAGAATATGACAAAATGTAGAGACAGAAGGCTTTAATAGAAGCCGATATATCTGGTTTCAAGCGATGATGATGCCTTTATATCATGCCCATGCAGCTATGCTTGGGTTGATGATCCTGTCGCTGATGAGGAGTGGACATGAGGGCGAACGAGATCATTAAAGACGAGATATTGAAGCGTTTGCATGAAACTGCAAAACTTTGTGAGTGGTAAGTCGCAAATTTTGCTTATACTATGCTAAACTATACTATACTATACTGTACTATACTACCGGGTGTCCCAAAAAAAAGTACTCCGGTTTGATTCGTGATAACTTCTAAACAAGTAAAGCTTTTAATGAAAATTAACTTGCATCAAATAGAGGAAGGACTAACTTAGATTTTGATATATCACAGTTGTATTTCACTTAAAAATTCACAGAGATATTAATGTTTAAAATCGGGAGCATATTTCTGGATGTGTCTGAAATATGGAAAAACGGCGTATCAAATATTAATCAGGATTTGCCCGACAGAAACATGCACTATTACCAGTAAATAAATGGCACTTGACAAATCGTTTATTATGAAACAAAGTATTATTATCTACAAAATAAAAGCAAGACTTATTCGTCCGAAATCCGCATGTGTTCCCAGCACGAATACGTTTCCTTATTTCATGAGACCACTGCATCGCGAAGGATCGTCATGGATCGTTCGTAGTTCTGAATTAGGGCATGCTATCACAATGGAATTGTGGATTTTCTAACTTCACATTGAATGAATTTTCTAACTTCTTCAACGTTCTGAAATCTTGTTAAGAACACCCAAACTCTTTTGCCTTTTTTAATCTTGGCAAGTTCAGAATAAACTGAGAATGAAACACGATCAAACCATACAACTCCATAATTAAAGGCATAACAAGCAATTCCCCAGAGACATCCAACATTTTTGGAACAAAACGTAACAAAATAGTAGCGTTGACACTGTGATGTGTATTTGCAAAAAGCAATATCATATCCTTCATTAAATAATAATATTCATCCTGCTCTAACCGAGAAATAATCAACTTTGTTTTGAATCCATGTAAAACATAAAAAAATTAAGCTATTTAAAAATTTAAGCGCCTGCCTTCAAGGTCTTTCATGTAACTTTAAGTTTGCAAAGCCAAAGACCTATTAAATACTTTCATAATTTTGAACGTCCATGTTTCAGGAAACAATGAGCTAAGACTTACATGTAAGATGTCTAAATCTACGCCATATATCCCTTACAAACCCTAACGACAATTCGCTGAAATACCAGTTAGCCAGATATGTCAAGAAGCAAACAAACGCAGTAAAGACCTAGCTATATGATCGAAGCTTATGATTGGCTAATTGCCTTCCAAGGTAGTGAAGGTAGTGACCAATCGTATTGCAATAATGAGTTGTCCCCATTCTCCAGGCGACAACAAATGCAGCGCGGCGAGGAACACATGCAGAAAGCCCGCAGAAAAAATTGAGAAGTTACTGTCTGTATGTGTTGAAAGAAATTTATATTTACTTCGAGAAAAGCAGTAAAGTAAAAGCAGTAAAGTAAGGTAGTATTGGAAACTCATCATGGAATAGGAAACACTTAAATGGAGGTAAATTATATTTTACTGTTGCTTTGCTTTGTTTATAACTTTATACTTTTAATATAGATCTCACAGTGTAATGTTTTGAAATACATGTCATGCATTTTCAACGCGTGTTTCACTCGATCACTGTATATTAAATCACTCGATTACCTGCCCTTTTATACCAATGTCCATCATTTTCAAAAAGAGATCTTACGAAGTTTGATTTTTGCTCTAGTTTGATCTTGGAAATGCGACAAGAAGATGTAAAACCAAATGCCCATCATGTCCATATGTCTACAGCAATTTCTGGAAACCAAAGAATTGTCCATCATGCAAGTTTGAGATTGGTGGCAATTATGTTCCAAAACCCAAAAAGGCCAAACTTATTCACTCGGAATGTGTGCTTGTTGGAAAGAACTTGTTTTCAGTGAAAACAAGCACTAGAGGTGACCGATGCTTTGTGATTGTGGACGAAGAAACAAAGTTGTGCCATCAAGATAAGTGCAAAACAAATAGGGGAATTGCAATAGCAAGTTCACAAGTATCCCAGTTTACTTGTGAACATATTAAATTGGCACAAACCACTGTGGAGCATGGTCTGGAGTCAGTCTTAACAAGGGAATTGATAGAAGGTTACCCTGCTGATAGCAACACCAAGGAAATACTTTATTCACTCTTACCATTATTGGAAGAAATCCCAGCAGTTGTCCAAGCTGGTGATAGATCATTTGTTGTTTATGGTCCCCCTAGCTCTACCTCACCACTCGGTTATGTTCATGTACATAAAAATGAAGAGAGATACAGATGCACATCAAAAAATTGCAAAGTAATTTCAGGAGCTGGCAAACAACAGAAAGTTAGCAAATTGTGTGTGCATCAACATGTATTGTTTTGCACCCTAAATTTGAGAAACTTACCTTCATCAAGTGTGTCACCACAAACATTAACATTCTTAACTGAAGATACAAACAACTTGCCTACATCGAAAGCAGCATCATCCACTTTTGATTGCACAAGTAGTTTGTCTGCTGATCAAGTCGATCCAAGTTCCTTGTCTGCAGATCACCCGAGTATAGGGCGTTTATCTACTATTCAGGCAAACATGGATAGGTCACTTCCTTCCATCATCCCTTTTGAGATTTTGAAAGCAGCAAAACAGATGGATGCAGCAACAGTGTTAAATGCTAAGGAGGTAATTTCATCTTTATAATTTTGTTAGCATATGTAGTTTTTTAAATACACTCAAAAAGCTGGTTAAACACTTAGCCATGGCTTGTGATTTATTGTTGCATAATAGTATTAACATGCATAGAAATCAGATTTTGTTGCAAGTTGCAGTAATTTTATTGCTCCACCTTGACTCTAAATATTGTACTTCAATTAATAAATTGATGGTTGTGGTGTTACTCCGAGTGTGCATCCACACATGATGATATTTTTGAACCGAATCTACAGTAATTCCTTCCACATCAATCTATTCTACGATACGACTTTTTGTGTGTGTTGGTGTGATGTACTCAGATGAATAATTGATATCACAGGAACTAGACTCAGTTCCAAAATATCACCAACTCCATCCGACTTTGTGGCTCAGTTCTTGCCTGCTGTGGGCATACTCATAGTAACATCAGAAATATCATATTTACCTGAGTACATATATAACACCAACACACACAAAAAGTATTCTATATTGATACCTGTTAATATTATGTGCTAGGTCTTTATTCATCAAACAGTGAGTGCTTGTGTCTAATGTCATGCATCTACAGTATATTGACTACAATAATTGTAATTAATGTACCATATGAATGATTAGTTTTATTAAAATAATCAAGTATCTATCAAATTGAAAAGTAAACATATATGTTTGTTATCTCAAATGAAAAACAAACCATTGCCAATTTTTACTGATAGGGAACTTGGCCACTGATATTTCAACCAGATGAAAACATTTGTAGAGCATGTGAGTGTAATCTTGGGAGACCACGTCGACATCCTGGAAGTAGTGGAAAGAGCTACATTTTAACGAATAGCAACCCCTTTTATGCCGTTGAAATTTATGTAAAGATATGTACAAACAAAAACTGTAAAGTTATGCATCAAGTATGGCCTTACAAATTTGGTGAGTGGACTGCTTTCTGTAATTTTTTTCCAGCAAATTGTTATTTACTGTAGCCAACACACTATGTTTTGTTGAGAAAAGGATATAATCAATATCTATGCCAAGAGATAGCCTGTACGTTAAACTAAGTTAGAGTCTTTTGATTTTAGCCAAGGTAGAGTGCATCAATATTGCAAAATACTGAATACCGATACACCACCATCAGAATACCAGTCAATACTGGCATACTATATCGGTATTTTTAATGTTTTTGTTGAGCCAAACTGAACTGCTGAACGTCGAGAAAAATTAAGTTTTGACAAAATAGTTTTGGCACAAACTAGGAATGTTCGGTATGAGAAATTTCCGGTATCGGTATACCGAAAAAAATTACTGCCCGATAAATATTTTTAAAAAAACTTGAAAGGTTGCAAATGCTAGTACTTCAACTTTCCAAAATCAAAGGTTTCTTTTTTACTGATAGTTTTCTTACTGACGTTCCAATTGAAGTATTCCTCAAATATTGATCCAATACATTACCTCAGGCTGACCAATTCATTTCATCAAGTTCCTCAAGATATTCATACACTTCCTGTGAAAAAGCCAATTCCAAAAATTTGATCATTTCTTGTCACTTCCTTTCTATTTATGATTGGATAATTGCACAAACAAAGGTGATTGTTGCATTCAAACTATTCAACAGGAAGTTTATAATTATACTAGGAAGTGTATGAATACCTCAAGGAACTTGATCAAATGAATTGGTCAGTCCAAGGTAATGTATTGAATGAATATTTGAGGAACACTTCAATTGGAACGACAGTAAAAAATTTTGCCATTTATATATTTCCAATTAAGGTGATTTATAAACAAGACATTTTTGTATTGCTAAACCAAACCTTGCAAGAACGAAATCGTCCATCTGTGAGTGTTAACTTCGGTTTCTGAATATGATTGTAAGCAAATTTTAGGTATTAAGCAGCAAAATACAAAAATGTTGTTATATCACTATTCAGTATTTTTGAATTGTCAATATTGCCAATACCGGTATCTAAACAAATACCTGTATACCGGATATATCGAGTATATCAATCCACTCTAAGCCAATGACCTTTAATAATAGTTGTTAAGCCCTGTCATGAAGCTAGGATTTTATATGACATGTATTGTTTAGAAATACATGTCGAGATGCACATAAAAGAATATGTGAATTAGAAGAAATCAAAGTTGTGAGAGGATCAATGTGTTAAATGAGTTTAAATTTAGATCAATGAGGTTAAATTTAATGTGCCTATATATTAGTCATTTGTTTGGTGCACCACAGCACTTTGTTCTTCCTTCCTAATGTTAATTTTTTTGCTGTAGGTCTATTTAATGTGTGTGACAAAGTGCTTGTGGCATTTGAAATTTTGCTTGAATGGAGAGAATATTTTAAGAGGGGAGTGCCAATATCGTCAGCAATAGAAAGCAAGGTTGAAGCATTAAGCAAACATCTGATGGAGGTACAATGACAGTTTACATTATTAGGATTATTTCAGTAGGCAATGTGAACTCCTAGATACTAAACAAGGACATAAAATTAAAACTAGCGGTTTAGTTCCATCTTTTACGGCCTTTATGCACAATAGACAAACCAAACAATTCAGGTTTAGCCCATTTATTGGCTGTACTCTACCACTGAAAAGAAAAATTGTCTGGCATTAGACAGAGTAAATACTAATGTACGACGCATTGCCAGTTATTAACGAGTTAATATATCATTAATGAGTTAATATTTTGCATGGTCAGTTTCTTGTGTGCAACGTTAAATGCAAATACCACTGTCTAATGTGAGGTCAGACTGCTATCAAGTCGTCCACTGTCAGCTTGTAGTGATTATAAAGAAACCATCGAGTATCAAATTTGAAATATAGTTCAAGCTTGTTGCTGTAGCTAGGTTATCTACTGAGTGTGGTCACTGGGAGCACTTCGCGTTTGTCATAAAATTGTTACAATACAGCTGTTATTTTATTATAGTTAGAAAAAACACATTCTTTATTCTTCATTCCTCTTTCAACAGGATCAGCGGTTATCAGATGGTCAGCTCAAGTACTTACAAAATCTTCTTTATAATGGGTTTTACTGCTTTGAGATAATCACCGAGCGTTGTTTAAACAATGTAATTTGTGGAGTGTGTGGTGTAATTGGACAATGTTACCTTGGGGATGGTAATCAAAAGAATTGTTGTTCTCTAACAGGGGTATACTTTTTGAACTAATGCTTAATTAATTTCTTAACTTGTTATTAAAGAGTTAAATTAAGTTATCATAATTTTAAGTGCTAAACTTGCATTGAAAATCTTGAAACTGTAAAATTTTATGTCACTCAGATGTGAATCCAGGTAGCACATAACAGGTGCCTAAGATGGACATCAAATACTTCTCATTTTGTCGCATCATCAGCTTGTATATTATGTGGCTGTTTTGTTTACCATTTCCATAGGTGAACAATGTAAAGTCATCCAAAAACAGTCCTGTACCTCTTGAGGATTTCCTTTCCAGTCTGAAGAGAGACTGGATCGAGAAAGTCATTTTTAGTAATGATCTGGGTACTGGACGTAGAGATGTAGATGCAGTTGATGTTCCTCCAATAATAGCTCCAGCCATGAGAGGTCCGGAAGTGTACAACACCGAGATGGAGAAAAAAAGTATCTATCTTAATCAGAAAATAACTACTACAAGTAAGTATTCATTGGTCCGTAAGCAGTGTTATGCAAATTATAATAAAAAAACAAGGCACTGTTACACTGTGCAACCTGTCTCACAATTTTGTTTCACAAGTCACACAAGTTGCGAGACAAATTGCACAGTGGAACATGCATCGCCATCATCAAGTCTACATACTAGTGTATAGTACACACTGCAGGGTCTGTTCTCCAATGACAATGGAAATATTGTGCATATTAAATTGGTAATCTGTTCTCGAGTGATTTAATGCTTCGCAACCAACAATAGTATTTGTTGGATTTTCAAAATTTTTCAAGTTTGAAATCCAAAAAGTTTGAAAATCAGTTTTATCACCAGACATATGCATCATCCCCACACGCAAAGACGACACCATAGGCGTACCGGGCGGGGGGGCTGAAAATTTTTTTGACCCCTAAAATGGTACAATGACCTTAAATGTTTTGGCGACAGGGGGGGGAGGTCGCCGAAATAATTTTTCCGGAAAAAATTTTTTTGGTACTAGTCGGGCACAATCCCGAAAAGTCGGGCAAATTTCTTTCCGCCCCCTATTTTTTTCCTTCCGGTACGCCCATGGACGACACCACAACACCTGAAGCATTTCCCGACAATTTAGATGGTGACACTGTTCATTTAAATATATAAAAAACTTACATTTTGTAGAAGACTCGTCTATGCTTCATCATTACATTGTCGAGAAGAAGTTGAGAATGGGTGACCTTGATACATACGACTTGCAAGCTCTAAAATCTCTGGCAGAGCAATGCAAAATAGATCTCCCTAGTAATTCAACAAAGGTAACTAAGACATTTTATTAATATATATATATATATATATATATATATATATATATAAAATATATATAAAATATAAAACATTAAACATTTTTCCGTATTGATATATAGTTATATCAACACTCGTGGAAGTTGGGAAAACTGGAAAACACTCCGCCCTTCGGGAGTCGTGTTTCCACACAATTTCTCGTTTTCCCAATATCCACTTGTGTTGATATAACTATATATCAACACGGAAAATTTTTATATTTGTTAAATATCAATAATACGTATAATTGACTTATTTAAATTTTCTTTTCAGTCGTTCATCATTGCGGAGTTGCACTCTCTATATGGAGAGCTGCTACATGGCAATTCACCGTGTCACGGATTTGGAAAAGTGAAGGGTCACACTGGCGGATTCTACCATTTTGTTTGCCGTCATGGTGTAAGTATGATTCCAGATAGGAGCATCAAGAGTGTGCTTAGGATTGTGTAATCATAGTAATACATGTGCACATTATTCTTTGTGTGCATGTTGCGTCATTGTCGCCATGTTCAATCAATTTGACAAAGGATCAGCTCCTCTTTCAATTCAAATTTCATACGCATGGGCATGGAGAATTTATATTCCTTTTTTGACTACTTTTATAGTGCACTGTTGCTTCCAAATTCTTGCTGCTCCAGGAGTCTGTACGAGATGCAGCAGACTTATTTTTGTCATTGAAATATCCGCCAACCTTATTTATTTGTGACACACCTTGCGGATTAGCCAGGCACATGGATCTCAGATGTGCAGCTATCGCTGACTCGTTTTGGGGTGACAATGCAGGTTGCTTTGAGAAGCCGCAACTTAACAGACAACCAAGTACTGTAAGTATTCTTAATCTATCCTTTCTCACGCCGCCATTTTTGGAGTACTGTAATTTTTCGTAAACAATTATAAGATTGTGGAAAGCAATATTTCAGAACAAACTAGTTAGAGTAAATTTACCATCATACACCCATAAAATTATAAAATGTTGCCATTACGTGGTGTTACGCTGGCAGGGTTGGCAAAAAAGTACCCAAAAATGGCGGCGTGAGGGAAGCGAATCACGTGCAGCCCAGCGAATAAATTGTTAGGGCGGCTACGTCAAATGTATATTAATTACCTAAGGGTGGCGACTAGCCACCTAAATATGCATACATATAATGCCTAAATATACATACTGTACATTGACAAGCTCGTTTGAAACACCAACAATTAATGCTAAATTCTTAAAATTAAAACTATATGTATGCATGTAGGCATTGGATGGCATTGGATATACTTTCTAAATTCATCTATACTTTTTTAGAACTGAAAGGAGTTTGGAAGTACTTAAATTTGTGCAATGTAAAAAGTGTATTTTTATCGAAATTTTGCCATTAATAGGCGGAATCCATTTTACTCGACGTGTAGTATTACATTTTATATAATAACTACAGTGAAACACATACATTTTATTAACTACAGTGAAACACGCAATTTGATTGGTCAACAGCCGTGCAGGATCAGACAATCCTGCACGGAAAATTCTGAACAGAAATTCTTGCACATAATTTTACAAATATACTCGCATTGTAAAGTTTCATTGTACGATACCTTTCGACTTTGAAGTAAGTTTCCAATTATTGAGACGTTGGTTTAGTTGTATGAATAAATTTCTGATCGATACATTGTTATTCAGCAAGTAGCAACGCGCAGCGTTGAAATTCTTGAGACCATGGCATGCAAGTACAACATCTCTCGCTTCAAAGTTGATCAAACGCTTTGCAATCTTCACATATTCAGGTCGAGAATCTTCAAAACTACTTTGGCTCTCTGTTTAGCAGGTTTTCCATTTCAAATTTCGTATATTTTATCGAAAAAGTCCCTGTATTTTCGCTGTATATTTTCATATAGCATGATCCATGCACTTGGGATGTTGCTCGACTTTCGGAAAGCGTAAAAATACACTCACCTACGGCTCCTGTATTTTCACGCTTTCCGAAGGTCTCGCAACATCCCGCGTGCATGGATCACGCAATCCTTCACGGAAAACCATTCGGTATTCCTTTATTTACTCGACATATAGTATTACATTTTACTCGACATGTAGTATTACTAGTTTATATGTACTGTTATTTCTAGGTCAGTGTACCAGACATAGTTCCGATTGAATTTAGACCACATGATATGGTATTGGATAACCCTGATCAGATTAAGGAGTTTCACCATCCAATCTCAGGAAAGCGCAGGTATGTTGTCGGTGATAGATTTCATACAAAGACGGATCCTCACAAATCGCCATTATGTGCGTACCACGACATCGAATTGTGCGAGCAAGCGACATCATTGAAGACCAGTTATCAGGAGAGCGAAAACCATCGCAAAAATTTTTTGAGATTGAGAAGTTCTACAATGCAGTCATTCTCAGTTCATTTCTTGTACAATTATCTGATGGACTACTATAACAATGAACAGATTGTTCAGAGGCAAATTCGGGACTTGAAAAAGTCTCTGAACAAAGGACAGGAGATTGTAAGAGATATTTATTACAGATTCAATATTCAATCAAAACAAACGTGACTCAATGGAATTGGAAAAAATGGATTATAATTCCTATAGTTACAAACGATCAAATGTTTAATACCACATTGCCACTATAAGAACAAAAAGGCCTAATTCCACGACGAGCGAAATGCGAAAAATTTCGCGCGAAATAGTTGCGCACACATCATTTCAGGGTGTTTCTCTGCGAAATATTTTTCTTTGCCGGGTAGTTAAATACGTTTCTACTCCGTTGCGAAATGGAGATAGCGAAGCCAATCAAATACTTGTGTTTTGAATGACAGAATAGCGAAACCAATGAAATGCTTGTGTTTCGGCGAATTTTTTCTCTACTGTGGAAATCACTGCGAGAGAAAATTTTCGCACAAATTTGTTTTCGCGCGAAATTTTCCGCATTAACATATCAAAAGGAATTTAACTTCTAGTTTTAAAACACGTCCCGCACCTGTGTATAACCATGGATAATAGAATAAATGGATAGGAAACTAGCTGACGTGATCTAATGTTTTCAATGGGCTGATGGCGTGATTGGATGTTGAAACCTAGTTGTAAACCAAATTCTCAAAACCGGCATGTTTAGCAATAATACAGCTAAACATTTTAGAGCAAATGAATATAACTACGCCATTCTACGATGAAATCTCTAAGTATTCCCAGTCAATTTTAGCAAATATTTCAAGCACTAAACAGTGAAAAAGGCGTCCCAAATTTCGTTAAAATTGGGAACGCCAATTTCGTAGCTTTGTCGTGGCTTAGGCATGTTTTTAAAACAATTAGACCAGTGTATGCTTCAATATTACTCTTTTAAAACGGAAAGTATAGCGAAACAACAAAAATGCCGAGAACTTTGCAATACGCGTGACGTCACAGATTGTAACTAGGTTGTTTTTGCTTACGTCAGCTAGAGTCCTATATCCATTTATTTTATTATCCATGGTATAACGACGAGTAAATATAATTTTAAAATGCATGTCTTACAAGAGTCACCGCAACATCTGATCATGAACATGTCGTGCAGAACCACTCTTCATCTTCGTCGGGCAACGTAGTTTGCCCGGAACATTCCCTAAAATGCATTGGGAAAACAATTTTATTTAATAGCACCTGTTGTTTGACTCTATAGAAATATCATACAGCTTTGCCTCTAGACATTTAGTCTTCAACGAATCATAGAAGTAACAATAACGTGGGTAGATTAACACAATGTGTTTTGTTATCTTTGGCGTCATTTGTTTCTGGATGTCTACTTTACGCCAATATAACGCAGTAACAAGATTGAACAATGTTGTGCGGCCCAAAATCTTACACTTGTCAACCAGCCATTCCGCACTTGTAACCAATAATCTATTGCCGTCGTAATGCCTTTGTATGCAATAAAGTATTGGGTTGTAATGGTCTACAACTACAATAACCCTAATCCAAACGTTAATCCTAACCCTAAAGTTGATGGCTTTTTTACTGAAAACGTTTAGATACTGTTTCTTTATTATTTCGGGATAGGTATATTTTATCCTGGTATTCGGTAAGGCGTGTATAATTATTTACGAAAAAGATGAAATTAAATTTTAGTAGAAGTTCAATACATACAAGTGAAACCATTCGTTGCATTCGTCACAAAACAACCATTCCTGTTTGGTTCCTTTGTTTTCTTTAGAAAACTCTAGGTCGCATACGAAACACTTGCTCTGTTTATCTTTTGTTGATTTCCGTGTACCTGCCATATTTAAAATCAAGAACATGTAAAGTTTCACATATGAAGAACATTAATTAGAAATTTACCCTATTATAATTTCATTACGTGACTATTTAGCTCACTTCCAACTGGGGCTTTTCAGCGACCGATTGCATAAAGTATTACGCTTACTTATGTTACTTAACCTAGACTATTTATCTAATTTACAACATTTGTGATATTACTTTCTGACCGACCCTGTCAACTTTCCCTGTGGGAGGAAACCGGACCGCCCAGGAAAAACTCAGAAAAAAAAACGACTGTCGGCCGGGTGTTGACAGACTCTTTTCATGTGAGTCCATAGCGAGAATCGAATCCACAAGCTCAGAGCTGAAATGCGCTTGCTCTGACAACTAGCGCACCGAAGCCCTTATAGTAATAGTAAAAATAATAATAATAGTAAAAATAATAGTAGTAGTAAAAATAATAGTAGTAGTAAAATAATAGTAGTAGTAAAAATAATAGTAGTAGTAGTAGTAGTAGTAGTAGTAGTAGTAGTAGTAGTAGTAATAATAATAATAATAATAATAATAATAATGTCGTAATAATAATAATGGAAAGATCGTCGATAGAATAAAACAATGGTCGTGGTACTACCTGTGGAGCCGGAGCTAAGTGCTGCACCATTTACTTTCCTCTTGATACCTGTAAGAAATTATGAAACACAATTCGCCTTGTCGACCCTAAAGACACATGTTGCAACACGTGACCAAAAAATGTAAACGAATGCCAAAAGTTCGGACAAGCTTTTGTTCGAACATACAATTGATTGTATGTTCGAACAATTAAGCGTGTCCGAACTTTTGGCATTTGTTTACATTTTTTGGTCACGTGTTGCTACACATGTCTTTAGGGTAGAAAAAGTGAATTGTTGATTTGTTGAAAATCCAAAATCCAAGCGATATATTTAAAATACTGTTCGTGGTACCTGCGATGCCAGAGCAAACTCCAACTGCACCTTCGACGAATGTGATGCTGTTTGAAACACCGGGTTTCTTCTTGGCGCCTTCAAATAATTATAAATACAATTGTTGACTTAAAATTCAATTATTGTGTTCTCTTATCTCAAAAAGACCATTACAATGCACATGCAGAGACAGCCCCAGTCGCATTTTGGCATACCTTCTGTAGGAGATGAGCATTCGCCAACTGCCTCGTCGTCAAACTGGAGGGAACACTTCTTCACTTTTTCAGCTGTTAATGATTAGTATTTACATTAGTGAAGGAGCACGGAGTGTATTTGTAAAGCTCTTTTACAAATCTTAGCTAGCTTTCTTAATCTTGAGATAAAAGACTCCGTTATCCACCATCTTGTTTATAATCAAATCTAATTAAAACGATTTCACAAGCAAGGTAGACATTATGTAGTAATTCAAATTTCCTTTTAATAGATTTTATGATGTCTATGGCAAAAAATATAATATAAATTAGAGCTATGAGTTAATTTACTGTGTTGGACGACAAATATTTAAACAGCAATGTCAATGATTTAATCAATGATTTAATATACAATGGTATAATTACCACCTGCAGTTGGTGTTTCACACCTTTTTTCATTTTCGTTCGTTTCTTTATCTAATAAAATCAATACACAGTTTATAGGGACCATGTGTAGGCGATGCATATAAATACAGTGTACAGTATCATTGCCCTTACCAGCACCTATTGGCTGTGTTTCGATGCGTCTATCGTCGTTGGTGTCTTTACCTAAAAGAAGAAAATGTGTAAGTGCCAGCCTCGTCCCAGGCGCTTCGATGTGCTAAGCGGTTGCGTGACGCACGCGCGGGAAAATAAAGTGGTGCAGGAGTTGAAACTCCAGCTCTGGCAAAATAGGCCAAAACACCGGCGCACAGTACTGATCAGGCCTTCCATCACAGATCTCTAATTATTTTTTTTTTGCTAAATTAAGATTATAAATACATTGCTTGTGCTATTGTATCATGATTGTAAAGCCCTAACTCTGTTTTGAGGCAGCAAAAGTTACTCGATAAAAATTTAATTAACACAACCCGAGACTGGGTCTGATCCTTTGGTTTATACGCGGAATGAAATATCCATACGTACCGGTCTCTTCCTGAATTTTGAAAACCTTCAGGCGATTTTGCAAGTTCATTCCCTATAGGAAAAAATGTAGAAAAATAATCTGGGCTTAAATTATTAATAAGTAAATTAATGATTTACTACATACAGAACGGGACGTTTTTGTTAGTAATTTTATCTTTTTGCCTGCCAGAGTACAGCTCTTAACTATAATACCATTGGCATTGACCATTTGTTACATAGCGGAACAAATAACGATTCTTACCTAAAACTGACCATCGGCATTGTTTGAAAGGCCAGAAAAAGGTCATAAACAAGATCTTGTAATAAGTTTTTTACATGTCATTCTGAAATTTTTTGCTGCAACATGCCCGGGACAGCAAAATTCAAAATGGTAAGATACATGCAGATAATTTTGCTGAAATGTGTGCACGAAATGTTTACGCAAACACACATTTAAATGTTGTATTTGTTCTAATAATTCTATACTTATAAGTAAGGGGCGCATCAAATGGACTAACCCATTCGCATGCCATTCTTTTTCCAGGACTAAAAGCTAGGTACTTTGCCTTAGACTTTGGTGTAAGTTGCTAAAAACGAGAATAAAATTATTTTATTAGGCGTTATTTTTGCATTGAGCATGCGCCACGACTTGGTGGATCGTGATAAGTATAGGTATAGCACGGTTTCAAGTGCGATTTGGATTAACATGCACGAGCTGTTGTTCTTGAAAGGAATTATCCGAAACGCACCACGTATATATAAATTGAATCCATATTAAATTCATATATCAATATATTTTCGTACAAAACATCGCTTTAAAGGTGGTTTCTATAGAAACAATACAAATACATTATAAACTACGCTACAAGAAACAAATTACTTTACAAATACATAGAAAACAGGACCAAAAACATGCAAATGTACCTGACTTTTGCCCTTCGTAATCCGAACAAACAATCAAAAAATATAAAACCAACATGTGTTTTTATCACGTGATGTCCTGCCTGCTCGCAGGCGATTAGGCCCTACTTTTCGGGTTAGATCCTACAAACCGGCCCCTATCGAGTATAAACATAGTCGATATACCAAAACACAAGGATCTACGCCCAGTAACTGGAACAAAGTACGAGTTCGATTGGCTTCGTTTAACAACAACAAATATATAAACGTTTGTATATACCAGACCTTGCGACTATTCATCGACTTCTTTCGCTTCTTCGACTAGGCACAGTTCACGGACATGTCTCTTAAATTTCCCGCCATTCGATCTAATCATAACTTGACGCACCATTCCGTCCTTATCTGCAAAAACTTCCTCGACCACTGCCATAGGCCACTGTCCTCGTGAACATCTCTTATCCACCATTAACACCAAATCTTTGACCTTTAAGTTCCTTCTGGGTTTCAGCCACTTCTGGCGCTGCTGCAGACTAGGTAGGTATTCACCCAACCATCGTTTCCAAAATGTGTTAGCTAAAAATTGAGCTTGTCGCCATCGCTTGCTATAACGATCTTCACCAACGAACACGCCTGTAGGAAGACACGAGTTCGATCTCAAGAGAAGCAACTTGCTTGGAGTTAGTGGGTCCAAATCACATACTTGACCTTGGTTACGATTCAGGGGGCGATCGTTGAGAATTCTTTCCACCTCGACTAAGAACGTGAGAAGTGCTTCGTCATCAATAACCTGCCCGCTTGTCAGTGCAGTTAATATTCTTCGGATTGATCGAATCATGCGCTCCCACACTCCACCAGTGTGACTTGCCAAGGGAGGGTTGAAATGCCACGTGATTTCTTTCATTCGTAAACGATCGTTGATCTTGGCTTGAGACTCCACTGACTGAATATTCTTGAACTCTTCCTTCAAGATTCTTGACGCTCCAATGAAATTGGTTCCATTGTCACTAAAGATTTCCTTCGGAACCCCTCGACGGGCTGTGAAGCGACTGAATGCACAGAGAAACGATTCTGCATCGAGAGAATGTGCGACTTCTATGTGAGCTGCCCGCATGGCCAAACAAGTGAAGATGCATCCGTATCTCTTGACTTGACTTCGACCTCTCTTCACCATCAAAGGACCAAAGTAATCGACTCCCGTTGACGCAAATGGGTAATCTGGAACAGTTACACGAGCTGCTGGTAAAGGAGCCATTATCTGTTCACAGGGCGACGCGTATTTCTTGCGGCATTGAACACATTTGCCAATGATCCATCGAATCCTGGAACGCCCTTGGAGAATCCAAAATTCACGCTGAATAGCCGATAAAACAGTACGAACGCCCGAGTGTCCTTCTTGCTCATGATAGTGCCGTATCAACAGTTCTACAATGTGGTGCTTGCCTGGAATGATCGCGGGATGCTTGGCGTCAAAACTTATTGATGCTCTATCCAATCGGCCACCAACTCTTAATAGACCGTCGTCTGCGAGGAAAGGTGATAATACTGCCAGTTTGCTGGATTTCTTCACAATTTTAGATGTACATTGACCGCTCGATCTGCGTTTAAGACGGGTAATTTCATCGGGAAAGGCTTCCTGTTGTACGTAACGAATAAGTTGTTTCCTCGCATTTTGTAAATCATCGACCGTCAAAGGCCCTACGCCGGCCCCAGTGACTTCGTCACGGGAACGAGTACTTATGTCCACTTGCGTTCCATCATTCTTATAAGAAGCACCGTTGGAATTA